>JAYKXP010000172.1:0-89747 GCA_037176845.1 Paramarasmius palmivorus | reverse complement strand
TGGCATTAAATACTGATTTTACAGGTACTCGTAGAACGCATGGAACAGAAAAGAAGGAAGTGTACCATAAAACTATATCTGAACAACTCGGATACCTATGGTTTGAAGAAATTGTACCACGTTCGCGTTAACCAAAAGCTGGGATATCAGACGTGGCTTGCCACCACGACAATGTCGATTGGAACTTGGACATGAAAGACTCCGATTCCGGCTCTTGGTCTCCTAGAAAAGGGCTCAACCCATTTTACATCGGACAGTCAAACCAAACACGTACCTTCACTGGATGATTCCGACTCTTTATCCTCGATTAGAGTCGGAGAGTCAGCTATGTCCGATTGAACATTGTTCAAGGCTTCAGCTATCCTGGACATTGTGGGTTCTGCGTTGAAGTCTGGCAGGTAAGCGTCAGCTATACTACATGGAGACGCATTAACGAATCCGGCATACCTTCGCGAGACGCCGAAAGATCGTTGTTCGAGACGGCTTGGTATGTCGAGAATCCGAGCGAACGAGCAAAATCGGAAGTGGTCGGGTCAAAGCCTCTCGCTACTTGCCATGTGTAGACGGCGTCGTAAACGTATTTTCGCCATGAACGGAGAAGGATCCTCGGTGTACCCAGGGTGAGTTTGGGCAAACCCAAACATCTTTGGATGTGCTCCGTGATCTGGGTTGTGCCGTTTTCGTCGTATGACCAAAAGAATACTTGGCTATTCAGCCAAGCGTCAACCTCCGACAGTCGTGTCGGCGGTGGTTGAACAAAAAGATAGACTGGAGACTTGGTATCTGGATCGTCCACTTGGTCGAAGGATTCACTGTGATAGGAGCATGAAGAACCAGCGCAATCTGGAGTAACGCTCAAATCCACGATAAGAGTAGCAAGAACTAAAATCGTTGGATTAGCGATGATAAGACAATCCAATGGCGCAGACGTACAGCAATTCTCAATGTCATGGATATCATCCACAGTATTGAAGATGCGGTGGGCCTGCGACAGCCATATCCTAGCAGATTCATTGAAAGATACAATTATAGCCAGGTCGTTAGTCGACCAAGCCAAATCGAGGTCTAGCGAGAACCTAGAAACAAAAGACTCAGCATCACTAACATTCCGCGAATGATTATGATAGCGGCTACTAACCGTGTCATTCCGCCCGCAACAAATATTTGATCATAGAGCGCTGGGTGCAAGATATCGTAGCAACCTTGAAGACGACCCTTTCCTTTGCTGAAGGTGATTTCGCGAAACTGGGTAGCTGAGTAAACAACGTTGAAACCCAGATCATCCAGAAAATCCAAAACTTTCTCGGTGATGTAGCCTAGGGATACCCTCCTCCAAAGACCTTCATTATCCTTCTTCCATTTGACCACTGACGCTGAAGGCTCCATGTTCGCGCAGGCTCGGGAACACTGATGCTGGACCCCAAAGAAATCGTTGACGCACATGTCGAAATCACGACCCCATGAAACCGAGGCCCAAGTAAGAACATCAATGTCGAGATTCGAACAAGCCACTTTGCTCAGATACCTGACGCAAGTGTCACTTTTGAGTATATCTGCAGCTGGAGAGATATGATGAACACATCGCAGTATATCCATAGATGAAATGTAAGGTCCATTAGGCCCACAGAAGAAATATCCACTCTGGGAGTTCAACCATAGCTGCATCTCTGCGCAGTCCATACCAGCCTGGAATGTATGAGTGCTTTGCTCTTGCAAAGATAGATATAGTACTTACAGCTAAAAGCTGGGCGTAAAGGTGTGTCCAAAAGTTGTTATCGGAGCAGAAGAATGCCATAGGTATCCAGTCTAAATCAATGGCCAGGTTAAATATAATGAGTCCACAGCATAGAACTCTAACCTACCGTCGTAGAAAAGAAGCGCAGGAACCCTTGAACGATTCACACCGAATAGCTGAAAAACCATGGCAGTATTACTGGGAAAGTGAGCGCGGGGAAGGCGACAGGGAAAGGTGACGTACTGAGATTCAGAATATGCTGCGAAATCTTCTCTCTACAGCTGAAATAAAGATATATGAGATGACGGAAATATCCTACAAGATAATCGTGAAGGTACCTTCGATGCATCCCTGCCAGTGTATGTAATAGCTGTGAACATGGTGTCGTGTCCGTACAGCTTCGCACGATAAAATGTTCTTTCGCCAATCTTTTTCAAAGTGTTCTGTCCGTCATCATTCCTATCCCGCTCCCAGTAATCTGCTGATCCAGTTTGTTCGACTTTATAAATGTCCCCCAGACGAATTTCACGATACTGTGTTCTTGATCTTCGATGAAGCATTCGAGATTCCCAAAAGATAGTTCACTCACCTCGTTAATCAGGTCTATTTCAGCTCCCTTCTTCCGAATTCGCTGTTTCGACATACGCCCTGTTCGTTGATGTACCCGGATGAACTTGACGATCTTGGTGTTCGAGTTATACTGGTCCCCGTGAACCATGTTGGTCGCACGGCCAGCAATTATGAAGTCTTGGGCCCCAACGAAGGCCATGCTAGATTGGTGAAGACGAGAAAGGCGCCGAAGAGTGAGGGATGTGGACAAAGGGTTCGATGATCAGAGGGCATACAGCATTGTATAGCATGTAGATCCCTAGGCTTCGTTTCCACGCACTGCAGCGATTGGATCCTGTTTCTGTAGAAACAGCACCCGACAAAGATGATGATGAGTTAGTCGAGCAATTTTGAATCTTTTCTCGCAAACCGAACATCATTTTTATCCTATCCTGTTTCTCCTGAAACAGAATCCACTCACTGCAGTGACGAGTGCCCCCAGCTCATTCAGGAGAACAGCATGCTATCAGACGTTCCTCTATGGACGGAATGGTCAGCGAACGGCTGAAAGGGCCAGATAGATATTCCACGCAACTGCTTCTCTACGACACGATCCGTCGACGACTCGACCTCAAGCATCAGGATTTCCTCGAGAGCTCAGGGCTCATTAATATTGTTGATTGAGACTAGGGGAGTTGAAGTCAGATATATCATAACCCAGTTGTTGCATGGCACATACCCTTCTTTCCGCTCAGTCCGGCGGGTTTCTCCTTCTGTGTCTATACAATTATTTTCGGCTTGTCCCTCGCTACTGAGCTTTGACGAAAAGGTGATGCGACGAACAGGGAGGTGAAAGAGTTGAGAAAAAGAGAGGTGGATCCGGAGATGTCGATGCGCACGGCCCGACTCGGACCTTTGACTCCTCTCATCAGGCTGCGCTTGCTCCCTCTCTCACCTCTACTTACTTACTACTTGAAGCATTCCTCCCGGTATATGTGAGTACTCTATCCCCAACATATCCACACCAATCCGGGAGACTGTACCAATACCGAAGCGTCCTCGCCCGACAGCAAAAAAAAGATTCCGACAGTCACCACCTCCTTCAAGACTAACCACCTCCATACAAGGAATCCTTTGCCTCCTCCTCCTCAAATTCCATACCATGACAGCGTCAGGCCTTACCCCGACGATGCAGAGTTCGGCCTCGAGGACATGAATACCAGCGATGTTTCCTAATACACTACCCACCCGGAGTTCTCTTGTTTCACGTAACTCAAACCCAAAACACAACACACGACCCGGATGACGGTGATACACCGCAATTCTCTGCCCCGCGAACATGAAGAATGAGGGTGTAGGAAACGATTTGTGGGAGTGTTTGGGTTGATGAAAACGCCAACGAGGAAGCTGAGTCAACGCATAATAGAATCAGGAAACAAACGTTGGCGGAGTGGCATGGGATCGAGGAGTACACCCGGGACACCACTGCCCGACATCACGGCTAGGGAGTCTCGAGACGTGTTGGAGACGTGTACAGCTGCAGTGAGGGGGTCATGATGCTACAGTGAGTTCAATCAATTTAAACCCGTGTCTATTGTATTGAATACCGATTTTACAAGTGCTCGTAGAACGTATGGACGAAAAAGGAGAAAGTGTACCATAAAACTACTCGGATACCTATCGTTTGAAAAAATTGTACCACGCTTGTGCTAACCAAAAGCTGGGATATCAGACGTGGCTTGCCACCACGACAATGTGGATTGGAACTTGGACATGAAAGACTCCAATTCTGGTTCTTGGTCATCTAGAAAGGGGTTAACCTCATTTTGCACCGGATGGTCGAACCAAACGCGCACCTTCACTGGATGATTCCATCTCTTTATCCTCGATTAGAGTTGGAGAGTCAGCTATGTCCGATTGACCATTGTTCAAGGCTTCAGCTATCCTGGACATTGTGGGTTCTGCGTTGAAGTCTGGCAGGTAAGCGTCAGCTATACTACATGGAGACGCATTAACGAATCCGGCATACCTTCGCGAGACGCTGAAACATCCTTGTTCGGGACGGGTTGTAATATCGAGTATCTGAGAGAACGAGCGAAATCGGAAGTGGTCGGGTCAAAGCCTCTCGCTACTTGCCATTTGTGGATGGCGTCGTAAACGTATTTTCGCCATGAACGAAGAAGTATTTGTGGTCCATTCAAGGTGAGTTTGGGCAAACCCAAACATCTTTGGATGTGCTCTGTGATCTGGGTTGTGCCGTTTTCGTCGTATGACCAAAAGAATACTTGGCTATTCAGCCAAGCGTCAACCTCCGACAGTCGTGTCGGCGGTGGTTGAACAAAGAGATAGACTGGGGACTCGGTATCTGGATCATCCGCTTGATCGAAAGATTCATTGTACTCGGAGCATGGAGAATCGAGGCACTCCGGAGCAAAGTCCAAACCTACGATAAAAGCAGCAAGAACTGAAACCGTAGATTAGTGACAGTAAAGCAATCCGATAGCATAGACCTACAGTATTTCTCAATGTCGTTGATATTATCCAAGTTATTGAAGATGCAGTGAGCCTGTGACAGCCACGTAGCATCATTACCAAAAGTTGAGATTACACCCAACAAGGTCCCTGGCTCCTCCCAAGCCAGACTGAAATCGAACAAGAATCTGGGAGTGAAATACTTAGTGATGCCGGCATTCCGCGAACGATAACTACTGACCGCGTCACTCCACCTGCAACAACTGTTTGATCATAGAGTGCTGGGTGTAGGGCATGAAGGGAACTGGGGAGACAACCCTTTCCTTTGCTGAAGACGATTTCGCGAAACTGAGTAGCTGAGTAAACAACACTGAACTCCGGGTCATCCAGAAAATCCAAAACTTTGTCGTCGATGTAACCTTGGGGTTTCCTCCTCCATAAACCTGCATTATCCTTCGCCCATTCCAAAAAGGAGTATTCGTTTACGCAGGCCTGAGAGCACTGATGCCCAACCCCAAGGAGATTACTGACGCACGCGGAATCAGAGCCCCAGAAACCGGAGGTATAAGCAAGAACATCGATGTCGAGGTCCTGAGATGCCATTTTGCTGAGATACCTGACACAAGTGTCAATATTGAGGATATCTGTGGTACAACACAGATTATCGAGAATATGTTGCAGTTCGCCCGCAACCCCGACTGGCGGTCCAGCAGGCCCAATCGAGAAATAGCCACTTTGTGAGTTTACCCATAGCTCCGATTGTGCACAATTCATGTATTCCTGATGTATATTAGTAGCTTGATTTCGTAGAATAGGTGTAGTACTTACAAATAATAGCCGAGCGTAAAATTTTGTCCAAAAGTTGCCACTTGGACAGAAATGGGCCATGGGTATCCAGTCTAAACGTGCCAACGACATAAGTACACCCCACAATAAGACTGAAGCTCACCATCATAGAAAAGAAGTGCAGGAACCTTTGAGCGATTCACACCGAATAGCTGAAAAGTCATAGCAGTATTACTGGGATACTCAGCACAGGGAAGGAGATACAGAGAAGTAACGAACTGGGATTCAGAATATACGGCAAAATCTTCTCTCCAAAGCTGCAATAAAGATATGAGATGAGATGATGGAAGGATCTTGCAAGATAATCGTGAAGATACCTTCGATGCATCCCTTCCAGTGTATGTGATAGCTGTGAACATGTTGTCGTCTCCGTACAGCTTCGCACGATAGAATGTTCTTTCGCCGGTTTTTTTCCAAGTGTTTTGTCCGTCATCATCCTGGTTCCACTCCCGACGTTCATCTGATCCGGTTTGTTCGACTTTATAGATGTCCCCCAGACGAATTTCACGATACTGTATTCCAAATCATCAATGAACCTTTCGGAATTCGCAGTTTACTAGCACTCACCTCATCGATTAAGTCAATTTCAGTTTCCTTTTTCCGAGCCCTCCGTTGCTTCAACACACGCCCGGTCCGTTGTTGCACCCGGATGGACTTGACGATATGAGTGTTCGAGTTATATTGGTCACCGTGAACGATGTTAGTCGCGTTGCCAGCGATTGTCAAATCTTGAGTTCCAGTGAAGGCCATGATGGTCTTAGTGAAGAGGGAGAGGTGCTGGACAATGGAGGATGTTCGATGACCAGCTGGCACACAGCGGCCTTGCCAACCGTGACGCCCCTGACGCCCAGCTCATTCACATGACCAGCATCACGCGTTCCTGAGCGCCCCTCAATTATCAATAAGCGGGTTATTCGAAGCGACCGTGAGTGTCTAAGAGGGTAAGATCTTCTGGGTAATGGCACCTTCTCTACACTCCGTCGGCCCTACTTAAGTCTTCTTGCAAAGGAATCGATGATTATCTGAGCTGTGATATCAAATGAGAAGAGGCAAAATGTCTCTATAGAAACCCGTTTCCTCGTACATCAGCACCGCAACATGATCGCTTGGTTTGATGCATAGACAGGATCGGATTCTTGTCCAATAAATAGTATTTACATACAAGCTGTACAGTTGGTGCAGGAACGATAAATTGGACGATTGAGGCATCGCGCGAGGAAGCATTGTCAACGTGAAGTGTTCCATTTCCCCACAATTCACCGCTGGAGAAGACCAATCAGTAAGGGGCGTCAAGAACACCCTGCATTCGAACACATACCTTCAACATTTTCTGTTTCAGGTAACAGGCTCCAGTATCGGGTATCCGAGAGAACGAGCAAACTCTGGAGTGTTTGGGTCAAAGCCCCGAGCAACTTGCCATGTGTACAAGGCATCGTATACATATTGTGGCCACGAATGGATGCGTACGAAAGCGAAGTCCAGCTCCACCCTCGGCAGATGCAGACGTTTCCGTGTGCACTCTGACATCTGATTTACGCCGTCTTCATCGAATGACCAGTAGGAAACTTGACTTCTTAGCCAGCTTTCTATCTCCGAGAACTGTGCTGGCGGAGGCTGGACGAAGAGGTAGATGTTGGGTTTGGTGCTTGATAGTTCTGACTGATCGCATCTGCATTCCGGACCATTAGGATGCTTAAATCTGAGTATGGGGAAGAATTCAGCAATGACTGCGGATTTCCCGGTTAGTATATACCCTAATAGTAAGCAGCTAGGTGGTCAGACGTACAGCATTTTTCGGCGCCTCCGATATCCTCCCCAACGTTGAGGATGTGGTGAGCCTGTGACAGCCACGCTAACATATGTTCTTTAGTATCTAGCTGTAAGATTCCATTGGTTATGGCAGTCTTTGGTGTCTTGAAGTCAAACGAGAATCTAGACTGGAGTTTGAGAATCATCATCATTCAGGAGACTGATGTAGCTCACCGTGTCAATCCACCTTGAATCTCCTTTCTGTCAAAAAGTGCATCACAAGACGAACCATCCCAGGAGATACGAGGTTCCGGATCTCTCACAATCTTGCGCCGATGCATACCGGAATACCCAATATTAAAACACAGGGCATCCAGAAAGACGGAAATATCTTCGTGTACATGACCATGCGGTTCGCGCCTCTTCCAAGTACCGGCATCGCCCCTGAACCAGATTATAAACGAGGAAACAGTCATTCCGCAGGCGTCAGAACACTGGTGCTCGATCCCAAAGAGATTGTTGATGCACATGCGCTGATAGCTGTTCCAGGCATGAGTTAGAACGACGGAGTCGTAATTCCCAGATTCCGCATTTGTCAGATATCGGACGCAGGTTTCTGGCTTGAGCATATCTGCCGTGGAACACAAGCTCCGGATAGGGTATTCTTGGGTGAGTGTACTGAATCCTGGTCCGGTAGGGCCCGAGGAGAAATAGCCCGTCTGCGAGTTGAGCCAGAGTTGCCAGCCATGGCATTGCAGATGTGCCTGAGATACGTTAGTTATCGCATCCGTTAGGGTAGCAAAAGCACTCACGCATAACAGAGAACCATATACATAGGTCCAAAAGGTCTCTTGCTGCCGGAAATGAACAAAGGGTATCCAGTCTATACGATTGTTAAATCATAAGCGTTTGTGAATACCATAATAGCAACACTACCACTCACCGTCATAGAAAATAAGCGCAGGAATTTTCGAGCAATTGACGCCAAATAACTGAAAGACCAACGCAGAGTCACTAAGAGCGATATCGATATTCAGAAAGACACAAAGAAAGCCAAGGAATCGACGATTGCGTACATTTGTTGAGAATAATTCTTGAATTCTGTCTTCCATATCTGATTTAGAGATATGTTAGACCATGTATCCAGTAGACGAGACGATGAAGAAGGACCTCTGAAGCGTTCTCTCCACTGTATGTGAAAGCTGTATACGCCCTGTCGTCTCCGTAAAGCCTGACCCGGTAGATGTTTCTTCTTCCAGTGTGTACCCTAGTATGTCGCCTGTCGTCAACCCATTCTCCGTCGCAGACATACTCTGAGTGAAGTTTTTCGACCTTCTTGATGTCCCCGAGACGAATTTTGCGATACTGCGCTCAGCGGTTTGATTAACATGCAAACATCCACAGTAAGAGATCGGTAGTTTACTCACCTCGTCAATCAGGTCGTCGTCGAGTTCCCTCCCCTGCCATTCCATCATGCGCCGTTTTCCTCCGAGCTGAACATTGAAAGTTTGGTTGTACTGGTCGCGGTGCACAATGTTGGTCGCACTCTCGACCGCAAGGTCTCGAGTCCCATTAAAGGCCATGTTGATTTAGGGAATATGGAAGTGTTGGAAAAGTGCTGGCCTCTTCAGCGTTGACAAGTAAAAATAGCTTGCCCAACAGCCCATGCTTTGTTGCTCAAACAGTCAACTGGGTCGCACAAATGTCAACCGGTACGAGCGAGATAACGAATCTTCTCCGGAGAGATCGAGATTAAGATCATGGGATGTGAGCACTGTGAAGAGGATGATATTGGTTTGGTGCCAAGCCGTAGAAGGGTGTCATTTTCTTCTTTTTAGTTGGCAATGGGATGACACCAGGCGAGTATATGTGGATAAGGTTGAGAATTGGAAAGGGGGTAAAGGGGAAGATGCAAGAAAGATGAGGTAGTAACGCGTGCCCATTTCATTCGCAGAACTCTGCGTATTTGGGCTGGGACATGGTGGGAGAAGGAGACTGGACGCGTACACGCGCGGTCCCGGTCAGGCCTAAAGCCATCTTTCGCCTCGCTAGATGGGTTAGGCTTCATAGCACGAATTCAGCATCTCGTCTTTCATTGCAGCAACGATTCGGCGCGGCTAATAACCCTGGGGTCGAAGTGAAGCCAAAATAACAAAGAACGAGGAATATCCGTAACTGTGAAGTACTGTAGGCTCTGATTGGTATTGTTCAACGTGTACAGATTCACAGAAGATCTACGTTAACATAGTTCAAAAGTAATCAACTATATCGAACGGAACTTTTCAGTCATATTGAAAATGCGCAGATATCTGATGTAGCTTGCCACCACGACAATTTTGTGGAAGGTGCATCTACCGAAACTGTTGAGATTATGTCCACGCTGACCAGAAAAGCAACAGACCTTCGGCAGTCGCACCCACTGCTGTCGATATGGATTGTGGTTCCTCTTCGTCTGCAAAGAATTCATAGTTGAGAACATTGTCGAAGTCAATTGAAGAAACATCACACCTTCGGTAACATCGGATTGACTCTCCCTTGGCGCGATGGGCTCGAATATTGGGTACCCAAGAGAACGAGCAAAGTCGATGGTGGCCGGGTCAAAACCTCTCGCCACTTGCCATGCATGAAGTGCATCGTATACGTACTTTGGCCATGACCAAATACGTACACGACCACTTCCAGATACCACTTGAGGCAGACGTAATCGTTTACGCGTCAACTCGGACATCTGGGTAGCGCCATTTTCGTCAAATGTCCAGAAGGATACCGGACCAGTCAACCAGACATCTATCTCCTTGATCCATTTTGGTGGCGCGCGAACGAAAAGGTATATCTGGGTGGCAGCAGACTCGTCAGTGTCATCAGCTTGAGACACTGGTTCGTCGACAAAATCTAGTATTGCGTGAAACATAGCAAGCAGACCTAATCGCGAATGAGTAGATTTCAGAGCAGTGTGCGAGCCAGACATACAACGATGTTCGATGTCTCCTTCAGCACTGAAGACATGGTGAGCCTGGGATAACCACGCCTTCTCAAGCTCTACGATGGCGGTGTATAAGAACCCGAGTCCTTCCGACTGTAGCTTTCCATAGTTCAACGAGAACCTAAGAAGTAGAATCTAAGCAATGTTGATACAATATCCAAGACTCAAAGTGATACTCACCGCGTCGATCCACCTTCCAAGACCCTGCGATCAAAGAGCCCGCCATCAGGAGGCGCATTCCAAGAGGTACAGAACTGTTCTGGTACTCTGGCACTCGGGCGGTGCTTCATACCTAAGTAAACAGCATCAAGACCGACGTCGTCCAGGAGGGCCGAAACATCATCGTGAACGAAACTGGGAAGATTGCTTCTTCGCCAAAGACCACTGCCTTGCTCCATCCATTCTAACACAGGTACCGATGTCTTTGTGCAAGCCTGAGAGCACTGATGCTTGATGCCGAAGAGACTGTTCATGATGCACGATTTGGGATCGTAACTGGAATAGGCTTGGGATAACAGATCTTGGTCAAGGCCAGGAGATCCCGATTTGCTGAGATACCGAACGCAAGTCTCGTCTTTGAGCATATCTCCTGTGGAACGAAGATCCTTAATGGTATATCTTCGCTTTATAAGCCATCTGAAGGATGCACTAGGTCCGCAGGAGAAGCAACCACTTTGCGTATTGTACCAGAGTTCCCAATCATTGCATTCCATATGGCTCTGAGATGTATAAGTGCATTGTTTGTGTAAAACCAGCTACACTTACAGCTAATAGTTGAGCATAATACGTTGTCCAGAAATTGTCTGTACGACAGAAATGAGCCATGGGTATCCATTCTAGATCACAGTTAAGCAAAACATCTGTATAGCGATAACCCTGGTGCCCACCATCATAGAAGATAAGCGCAGGGATCTTCGACCGATTTATGCCAAAGAGCTGTAACAGCACGTTCGCATCGCTAGCGACAGTATTTAGCGCATGTGTTGTGATAGGGAAATGTCACTCACAAGGACTGTGAATACCTCTTGAAATCCGTCTTCCATATCTGCTGAAAGTGAGTATAATAAGGCTTGGATAAGAACAACGTGGAAGACCTTTGAAGCATCGGTTCCACTATATATAAAGGTCGTAAATTTCTTGTCGTCTCCGTAAAGCCTGGCGTGGTAAATCGTCCTTTGGCCAGTGATGAGCGCCCTGGTAGTCTCTTCGTCATCTTCTGATTCCTCCATGTCTTCTGAGTGTATCTTTTCGGTCTTGTAGACATCTCCGAGTCGAACTTCGCGATACTGCAAGCGGTATTTGGATAGCCTCTTCACCGACAATAGCGGGTTACTCACCTCGTCAACAAGGTCAGTCCCAGCCTCCTTCCTCCGAGCCCGCCGTTGCTTCACCATTCGTCGTGCTCCTCGTTCAATTCGGACGTTGATGCTGGTTTGATTGTACTGGTCTCGATGCACAACGTTAGTCGCACTACCGGCGATGGACAAGCCTCGAGTTCCATTAAAGGCCATATTGGCTGAATACGGTTCTGGAAGGTATGCTCAGAGTGTCAACGAGGAGGAACGGCGTAAAAGCTTACGAGTAGCCACGAAGCTGCTCAAATGAGGTCACACGGGCTGAACAGCGTCTA
Source organism: Paramarasmius palmivorus (assembly GCA_037176845.1). Classification (NCBI taxonomy): domain Eukaryota; kingdom Fungi; phylum Basidiomycota; class Agaricomycetes; order Agaricales; family Marasmiaceae; genus Paramarasmius; species Paramarasmius palmivorus. Next base: position 77,783 of record JAYKXP010000172.1, on the reverse strand, counting down.
CACATCGACGAGCGTCAACGAGGTGGACAATTGTCATAGAGGTTGGAGGCAGAGTAGACATGGTTATGGCAGTCTGGTTCGTGCTGGTTCGTGATGAGTGGCTGCTTTAGTGTTGCGAGGAGGATCAAAGGCTGAGCGCTGAGCATGAGTCCGAGTGCTTTTGGGATGGTGATGGTTTTTTGTAAAGCACTGTGTCGCGTTGGCGTTGACGCGTCAACACCTTGAAACTCTCCCACTCTCCTTCACCATCCTGATTTCAGGCTCAGCCCCCCAACACTGAAGACCGAGCTGGACGTTACTACCTTCGACGCGACGTCATTTGGAGCCTCGTGTCTGGAAGTGCCCATTTTTGGTGTGGTAAGCTCATTTCCTGTCTCTAGATTAAAGAGAGGTAGTGATATACGTTTTCTAGGATTTGTCAAATGTTACAGTCGCTGAAGACTGCCTCTTTGTTAATGTCATTCGGCCAGCCGGTGTCGCCTCAACTGACACTCTACTCCCCGTGATGGTCTATTTCTTTGGAGGAGGTTTCATCAGTGCGTTTTACCTATCGGTAACGATAAACGTTACTGAAAACGGTCCATACAGTCGATGGTCCACCACATCTCAATGCCACTACGATTGTTTCGCGTAGCGTCGCTCGGGTGAGTGCCTGACACGTATCTCCTTCTAACTGGATCCTTGCCTAATGGTAGTTGATAGGGTACTCCAGTGATATATGTCAGCTTCAACTATCGTCTCGGGCCTCTTGGTTTCCCCGCTGGTGCAGAGGCAGCTGAGAACGGTGCCCTCAATCTTGGCCTTAAAGATCAGCTGACGGCGCTGGAGTGGATTCAAAGGAATATTGCATCGTTTGGAGGTGATAAGGACAAGGTACATTCTCGATCTATTTCTTGCGGGTCTGGATTCTCATCTTCATTATGAATAGGTGACCTTATTTGGTATTAGCGCTGGCTCTATTTCGATATCGACCCTGTTCTTGAACTCTCATCTTGAGACGTACGCGAGAGCTGCTGTATGTCTGAATATCCGGTCGCTATATTTTGATTTTGCTCACGTTCCTCGTTACAGATCCTCGAATCAGGTATCGCTAGTACCACAATCACATTCAACGCAACACGTCGTCAGGCCGACTGGGACACTTTTGTCGCTGCGATACCCGAGTGCAAGGATACTCCCCAGAATCAAACTTTTGATTGCTTGCGGAGAGATGACCTTAATACTACCCATATCCTTCAGGCTATCAGGACTTCACTAGTCCAAGCAACAGAACAGTTTCCTTGGGTCCCCACTCTCGATGGACCCGAAGGGTTATTGCCTGGACTACCTTCTGAGATTCTCAAGAAAGGAACATACTCAAAAATACCTTTCATTGCAGGTAACTGTTTAGACGAAGGTATGGCATTGACTAGACGCACGAATGATCGGTGCTTGCTCACTATTTTGGGTTCTTAGGCACCACATTTGCACTGCAGACCAACATTGCGGACGAAGCAGCCTTGCGTGAAGGCTTGCTTACGAACCTAACCGTCTCCCCGGGCAGCTCGTCTCCTGACCTGGTCAATGCGGTGGACACCATTTTGGAGTTGTATCCAGACATCCCCGCACTCGGTTCCCCGTATTTCACTGGTAACGAGACGTTCGGACTGAGCACTCAGTACAAGCGACTGTCTTCTATCTGTAAGGCCCATCATACTAGGAGCGGTGTACTGTTTGATTCACTATACTTGGCATGCTAGATGGGGATCTGATGTTCCAATTCCCTCGTAGATCTTGGACACAAACGTTTGCACAAGAAGGCGTTAAGATATATGGATACCAGCTCTCGTATCCTGAGATGAACCCTTCTCCAGCACTTGGAGGTAAGCGAAGCTATGTATTCGACGTGTGCTGCAGCTAACATTCAACAGTGGCCCACGGCAGTGACTTGCCCTATGTGTTCGGCTTTGCGTCATTCCCGCCTTCATTTGTGCCAACCCCCACAGAAGCGGAAGCGAGCGAACAAATAATCGACTACTGGGTCTCGTTTGCGACGAGTCTGGATCCCAATGACGGTTTGGGTAGCGAACGTCAGTACCTTGCCATCCCTTACCTCCCAATATTCTAACGAGGTTATTGACCTGCTCTTTCAGGACCCATTTGGCCGCAATATACCATCGACAACCCGGTGAGTGGCACGATGTAGGCATCACTTCGCAGTATAGTGACTTGGCTTTGCAGGTGCTTTTACAATTGAATGGCAGCGAAACCGGTCCCCTTGCTGTGGGTTTATCTTCTGTGTCATGAAGATATATCTAATGACGCTGATCTCCCTCCAGGATACGTACCGTAATGAGCAGTTCAAGTTCGTCTATTCAAATCCAGCAATATTCCGTCACTGAATGGTATGCACGGTGCCGGTCATGAAGAGCAAGAATCGAAGTACTGAGATAAACAATGCATTTGTACAGAGCCGCTGTACCGTAACTCTAAAACTATCTCAGTATATACTACTTCGTGACAAACTGGCAAAGGCAGAGAGAAGACCTTTGTATTTGCGTTCGGCCTTTATGTGGCACAAGGGATAAGTACCCGTGGAAACGGCCCAGGGATACTAACGAACGCTTTGATTCCTGTATCACTACCTGATCGCTACTTCAACATACTCCCGGAACAATCTTATATGGGACATTCCTACTCCATTGTATCCACTCTTCACCGAACTGGCCCTTCATAATGCGATCTTCGTGTCCCATCCTCATCATGATCAGAACGCAAGCCGTAGAAATAATAGAAAGCCATGTATACACACAAAACTTGACTCCGTCGTGTGCCCCGGATAACTCTGAGCGAATCCAGGACCCCTCGACCAGGTGCACCATAATACTCCCAACAAGGTTCAGGACTGTACCAGCATATGAGGGGTGTCGAACGATAGAGTATGGGCCATGCGTGACGAGTTTAGCTAGCTTCAGAGGATCCTTGGAGCGTGCCCCTGCAGGAACGACTTCGAATGTGAATGCTGTAGCTAGCGTCCTATAAGTGATGTAGCGGATTATACCACCGAAGATGGATAAAATTGCACCGGTGAGGAAGGTTGGAGGTAGATGCACCGAGTCCTCAAGGAAGATGTATCTGATCTCGTTGAGCGAAGCCAGCCAGTAGAGTTTCTGAAAATTCCGGTTATCTTATAGGGTCATTTCGGCCACTGGATTTACTCACCACTTCAACGGGCAGAATATATGTGATATGATTCAGAGTGATCCACTCTCGCATCTCCGAAGAAGCTATGTCCCGAAGGGATGGTCGAGGGGGAATGGTTGGTGGTCCGTTCGGTGGCGTGCAGCTAACCGCAAAAGCAAAGGCTGAGAGAAGAGCAAGGAGCGCTTTGAAAAGCTTTAGTGTTTCCTGTGCTGCAAACATGGTTTGATATGCCTTGCCTTCAGATATGTGCCCTAGATATATGACAGCTGGGGTGACCCAAGGACCCAATTGACACCCATCTAGTACTGCCACTCAGACCGGACCGTGGCTACGCCACACACCGTGCTTCCCGTTGCTTCTCATGCCTGTGGAGGCGAGCAGTGCCAGAACTTATCCTCAGTGCAGTATGGACAAAAGGCATGCCGAACGGCGACGATCCAGAAGGTCAGGAGATTTATCACTAAATGATACATTACCACGGTTCCGATACCAACTTAGTGGCTCGATATGTCCTCGATCCATTGCAAGAGATGCGATGCGTGGATGTACTTGAAGGTCGTGCTTTCTGTAAGTACTGCGGAGATCAGAAAAGTGTATTTGACTTGTGCCAATGTGACTCAATAAACACCCGGCACTAGCTTATACCTTACACGTCGACTCCAATGCTCCCACTCTTTTCCAAACTGCTTCCGCATTATTTCGTCTTCTTCATTAACCCTCGTCAACAACAGTACCCCAACAATGACTACCACAAGGGTCCATGGTCCGCCCAGCACCCAAAAGGCTGGTCGCGTGGAATGAATCCATGAACCCTCGGCAGCGTGAATCAATGCACTCCCAAGGAAGTTTAGGACAGCGCCAACATATGCTGGATGCCGCACAATAGAATAAGGGCCATCTGTAATGAGTTTGGCTGATTTTGTTGGAGTTTTAGAACGTGCTCCTGCAGGAACGACTTCGAAGGTAAATGCTCCAGCGAGCGCCTGGTAACACAGGTAACGAATCGTGCCCCCTAGTATTGAGAGGAAAGCTGCCGTCAGGAAGAGAGGTGATAGGGACTCTGAACCCGTGCGTAGAATGTACACGATTTCCCCGAGTGACACTAGCCAGTACAGTTTCTGTGACGCGTTAACAGGCAGTATTCTTTGTGTGCGGATGATCGTCACTCACCACTTCGAGCGGGAAAACGTAAAATAAAATCAATGTTAGGGTCCATTCTCGTATTTCTGAGGTGAAGATACTTTTGAAAGATGGTTTGGGGGGAAGAGACGCGGGAGGTCCATTCGGCGGTGTGCAATTCACCTGGAAAGAGAAAGCTGAGAGGAAGATAAGGGTGGTTTTCACTGCCAATCGATGAATCATTGGTTTGTTTCAAAGTGAGTAAACCGCCTTTATATAACAGGTATGTTTTCTGCAATACCTTTGTTTTATTGATAACTGGGATACCATTGGTCAGGGGAACAGCTGCCGAAGCAAAAATCGACGGAGGCGAATAGTGCTTGTCAAAATAAACCACCGGAACAGTTGGCATGATACTGTGGTGCTCGATACGACGAGAAATTTCCGAGCGATGCCCCAGTTCTGAAATAGCCTGGAAACTCAGGAAGGAGGCGGTATAGTTCCAGTCGAGACGATAAAAGCTTGTATACACGAAGCTGCACGTCAGCCAGGTGTATTGTAAGCATAATCCAACACACTCGTCCCGTTGGACGTTATGGATAAGCAGATCTAAAATGAGCAATGATGAACCTGAGTCGACGTCTTCAAACGGAAAATAAGGGCACCGATGACTGGGGGTATGATAAGTCGGTGTCAAATATGACAGATTTCCTGGAAGAGAGCCTCATTAAGCAAGAACAACCAATAGAAGTTCTGTCAATAGCTTACTTCGAACGGTGCCTCATGCTCGCTTGATCCATAACCCATGGTCACCGTAGACGAACACCGAGGTCCGAGGAGCGAGTTTGTCCCACTGTTCTAAAACCCCTTTTCAAGCGAGCTTGCGAGCGGTTGAGATTCTGCCTAGGGGAGACTACCTTTTCCCCAAACAAGACGGATTGCGGACGTTCCAGCTCACCCACATGGTTGTGCAAGTTGTGCGACGATCGTAACTGGACAGTCAGAAGTAGTCGGTGTTCTTATCGGGCTGTTCTTCCATCCGTGAACACTGTGCAATGTAACAGGAAGGACTCAACTTCCCAACAGGGGGATCCGCGAAGGGGATACCTAACGAACAGTTCAGCGCTTGGACGCAAAGATCAGAACGGTCTTATACCAACCTCCAAAGAACTCTAATCCTCTGGTAGTAATATCCTCTCCGATAATTGTCGTATTGCCTAGTTTGACGGTGGCTGCACCAGCCAAAGAGGCTAGTAGGACGGGAACCAATGTCTTGACGGGATGCATTTTCAGTGTGTGCAGAAAACGCTCTGATGACCTCGTTAAAAAGGCCTGAACGCGCAAGTCAAAGTCCTGAAGGCGTTATGCGGCTGCCGAATACCGTATGCCTTCAAATTGCATCTCATAAGCGGCAGCTTTCCGCACAAGGACGACGCGCAAGCCCAATACACCCTTCGCTCATGACTCATCTACGAGAGCATTTGACAGACGGATAAGCCGTCGGAACTTGACACTCGATATGGGTAAGGAGGGCTTGTATCACATTTCGACCTAGAACCTCGTCAGGGGAGTCTTCATCGGCCAGGAAATGCCACCTACGACGAGACAGCTCAACTGGCCGCTTCGATGCTGCTTGAAGATAGGGATCCCTGTGGTTGCTTGCCATACACTTCGCTTTCCATTGTAGCCCTTTTGACCCATGCTGTGTGAGATTGTAGACCGTATATGTCGGGATATCCCAGTCCGAGTATCCCGTCGAGCGCTCTTTCCCAACTGCGACATGATGTGGATATATCATCTCGAAACTATTGTGTTTATAACACATGGATATACCGTGTACTCGGGAAAGAAAAGAAGATGATTCCAGGCAGCCCGAGTAGTCCGTTGACCTGTTGTCAATGCACGGTGAGTCTCTGGGTGAGAGTAAAGACGATACCTTACACACCTCAAATCCCGACGATCTCACACCCGTCATCGATATCCTAATTCTTGATCTGATCGTCCAGTTTCGTTTTCCATACGACTAAATTCAACCTCATTTGGTGTTCGGCCGTGCCTTGGATTGAATCATCGGTAGTCGGCAGTCATAGGTCACAACTTGAAGTCCATTGAGAATCGGAGAGTCTAATGGGCACAGTAGTAGTCCAAAAGCACGAGGAAAGGACTTAGAAGTCCTAGAGGTGAGGGAAGTTCAAAGATGTTGGCCGTGGGAAAGCAGGGGGAAAGCGACACGCTCCGACTTTGCTCCGACTCGCACACTTAACCTCTCTTCGCTACACGACTTGAAACGAATGTCCGAAGCTGGTGGGGGGATATGTAGTTTTCTTCCAAACAAGGGAACCCGATCATGGTATGTTCAATTCATTACCGACCTCGCAGCTCTCTTACTATTAGTTTCCCTATCATTAGGGATCTTACTCAACTCGCCACAGCAGTCATCAGAGAGGTTATACCGGATTAGATTGGGATGCTTCTATTTAGTGTCCTGCACGCTCGCATCAAACTCATACAAGCTAACCGGTGTTTGCAACTCGGGAGGACAAGACATACTCATTGCGAAGTTCGGACTTATTCAACGTTACATAACGCCACTCCCTTTCAGTGTTTTTGTCAAAGCCAAGCCACTAGCACAGGCGCCTTGATCATCAGTTTGGAACTTGAGCGCATGGACTCGGCGTATCCGGAACTCTTTGTATGTCCAAGGTAGACCGAGATATACGAGGATTGTACGAGCTCCGCGACTCTGAGCATCTCATGGAACACCAGTCTGTAACCACTGGCCAGGGGCCTCCATCATATGTCACGGTGCTACTCATTCTTTCGGACCTGGCAGGCCACCATTAACAGCCAATCTCGAACGCGAGCAGGATCTCCTTCCCGATAAGACACCCGAATCTTCAGGTCTAGTGTTCTTTACGATTCCTTTCCCTATTTGAACTGGACGGCTGTACCTGTTGAGTCTGTGCAGTTCATTCAAAGACTAACCCGGAATTTCTTCTAGCTAAGCGGTACACATCTCGCTTTTCTCGGGCAAGGACACTACAGATCCCGCGGCTCTAGTACGAGCTAAGTAGACGGTTCTTGTCTCTTCTCAGCCATGTGGCGTATGGCTAGAATGCTTATAGCTCTGAGTGACTGGGTCATCTCCTGTTGACCACAAACATACAAGCCATGTTGTCTAATACTACGTCCATAATCAAAGCGTCTCTATTACTCCTCTCGACTGTCGCATTCAGGGTAACTGTTACGCCACCAAATGGACCCCCTACTACGATCCCACCGAGGCCAACCTTCAAAAACATTCTCACTTCGGAAGTACGAGAATGGGTTCTCCGTCTCGTGCTATTCTACTTCTTATCGCCACTAGGAGGCGTGAGTATTAACTACTCGCAAAATATTCAATCGCTAACTTGACCCGACAGAAACTCTTCTACCTCGCCTCGTTCAACGAAATCATATACATCTTGAACAACGATACCAGCCTCAACTCCCTCTTTCTCATTGGAGCACTTCTCTCTATCACTGGTGGTATCATTCGCTCCCTATGCTACCAAGCCCTCGCAGGAACATTCACATTCGAAGTTGTCCCTGCAGGTGCGCGTTCCCAATCACCATCCACGAAGCCGAGGCTGATAACCCATGGTCCGTATTCCATCGTTCGACACCCGTCTTATACCGGCTGTATGATGAATTTCGTTGGCACTGTTATGGTCCACCTCGTCGATGGGACGTGGATCCGTATGCAGTCGCAACCTGCGATTGTAGCCTTGGTCGGAGCGTGGGTGATTATAATGGGTTTTACCAGTCTGTTGCTGTGTACCAGGGTCGATGAAGAGGATGAAATGATGATGGAGCAATTTGGTGAAGAGTGGGTCACCTGGCAGAGGCGGGTGAGGTACAAGTTGGTTCCGGGCGTTTATTGAGGTATTGGTCGCTTTGCCATCTGGCGTTATCTTTACCTCTTTTTGCTCGGGTACTATCGGAGTATTGATTAAACCTCTCCAATGTATACCGTCTTTTCTTTCTTCTCGATTCCTCGCTTGCGTTCACTGCTTTTTATTTGTCTACGAATATAGAAAGAACGACAACAATAGACTAGCACTCATTACGAATAAAGCGTGGCTTGGGTGAATTCCCGCCGCACCATTCGCAGCTCTAACAGGTGGACCATCTGCGTCCGAATTCGGAGGAGCTTCAGAGTTTGGAGGAGGGGGCAACAACGCTTTCTGCGATCCAGATGTATCGGTACCTCCCAACCTCAGGTTGACAAAATCACGATGTGCAGCGCCTTTGTCGATAGTGGTTAAGAGTTGCATATACGGGTCTGCAACCGTGGAGTTTGAACCATCTACGAAGTCTCCATAGTTCAAGAGTTGGTAGACGTTTCGTACTGTAATGTCGCTGTGAGTATCGTGAAAAATAAGACCGTAGAAAGCAGTGACTTACGGAATGCCATGCCAAGGATTGCGTCGTAGCCGGTCTTGCTTCCAGCAGGTGTCTCCTTGAACTGGAGAATCACGGTGAGCGCTTGATATCAGGAAGACAGAAGGTAAACATACGTAGGAAATACAGACGGGTTTCCCATTCTCCTGACCGATTGGCAAGGTCATATCAAGGGGCGAGATGGGATACTCCCGACCTCCAAGCACAAAGGTCACATTCAGCTCGTAATCGCAAGGTAGCCGCCAGTAACCTCTTTCCTTGAGGAACTGAGCACCTGGTACGCGACCGTATATTGCGGTAAGGACCGAAGAAGGAAGCTGGATGCTCAACAGGTTACTATCAGGCGGTATACCGAGAACAGTGTGGCCGCATACCTGTGGTAGCGAGGTACCAGTGTCAAACATGACAGCGAGCTGGTCAGATTTGCCTTTAGGGTTTTGGACAGTAGTTGTAGTCCGGATCTTCTTTCCATCTGGGCCGATGATACCGTTGGAATCGAGAAGCGTAACCCAATGGGTAGCGGCCGAGTCGGTAAGGGCTAAGAAGTGGGTGATTCAGCACCGAGAAGATTTTTACAGAGTAGACGCGTACCTTGCAACTTGGGCATGTTCTGCACCTCAGAGTACTCTGGTACAACTTCTCCGATTGTCAATACACCCTGTTGGTCCTCTTGCAGTTTCACGCTCGGAGACTCGGAAGCACGCGACAAGAGTACGGTGATGTAGTTTGGCGTGGTCGTATTTTGAATGAAGATGCGATCCAACACAGGGTTTGCCGTGCCGGTCTTCATTCCTCTTCGGAGAACCGAGGATGAGCTGGGACCCAATCCAAGCAGACCGGTTCCTTCTGTGGTGTTTGCGATATCCTTCGAGGTGTTGACGAGAACTAAGGAGATCCCCATCAGATGAACTACTCTAGATCACGAGGGGATGGCTTTTCACGCACCATAGGCTTGGTCGGCGACTTTGAAGGAGTTGAAGACAATATCCGCAGTGTGTATGGGCCCGTTAACTTGTCCAACACCGTAAACCAGATCCGCCGTCAAACCTGTGTCTGTCGTAGTTGGGGGCTTCCTAGAAGGGCGTCAATGATCCGCCGTAGCACAGACACGATACTAAACACACCCAAAGACGAAAAGGTCGGAACTGTCTCATTATCATCAGCCAACGTCCAGTTCCAGAGACCGTTATCACATACCTCCCAGTATCCACTATCACATTATAATTCCTTCCTCCCAGCGTAATATCGCACGAGTATTGCAAATTATCGTTGTTCGTATTGTAGAGAATAATGCTCCCATTCCCAAAAGAACCATTTTCGTCGACACGTTGTCTTTTGAACCTATGCTTGAATGGCACATCCGTCGTCGTCGTCGTCGAGCTGATTCTTCTTCCTACCAGGGGAATGATCTCTGCCGCCACGGGCGAAGAAACGAGGGCGAGCGAAAAAAAGAGGATAGAAAGAACGAATGAACACGAAAACATCGCGGAGGCCGGCCTAAAGACCCAAGAAAATCGACTGCGTCTTTATATATGGTGTCGCCCATAACCGCTAACGTCAATCATCACATCTGTTCTGGGCCACGGGTAGCGTGTAGGTGGGTGTTTCAAGCAGATCTTTACTGGAAATGGTGATGATCAACAATTACATCCCTTGGATTGGGATAAAATGACTCACAGCCGTATGATGGACAATATAGCCCGGTCATGATATTGAGGGTACCAGGTACATATTGGAGAATAGACTGAAGGGACGCTGCGAGTCAAAATTGCACCCTACGACGGGATATTTGACATCGGGGTGCTCGGATTTCGGGACGACGTCCCAGGCAACGACCAATAATAGCATGCGACCTGCAAGACGTCCAATCCAGGTTGTATTGAGCATTCTGATTGCGTCCAAGAGACACGAACGTACCAATGACCTCCCCTCCTCACCCCATTTGCTCCTCCAATCCTTGCCACGAAAACCTTGTCGATAGCGATACAGAACCGAAAGGACGGTTCCTTGAATGTCAACCAATGAAAAACTGATGCCAACGCGGTTGCTGTGTAGCATTTGATTGGTCCAAGTCGACGGGCTAACGACTGCTAACGAAGTGAGGCAACGTCTGCCATGAGGAACGCGGGCACAAGAGAACGCCGAGTGGAGTGCTGAGAGTGTAGTGGAGCGGGCGTAGTAGTGGTACCAAGCGAAGGAGGATAGATAGATAATAGATGACTTGCAGTCGCGTTTCCAGACCGAAACTTTACAAAACCGAGCGTAAATATTTCACTTGTAACACTACAATTAGCTTCTAGTTAGATACAGATATACACGTCTAGTGTACAGAGAATACAGTTCACGAAATATAGAAACAGAACAAGTATTAGATACAGCAGAACACGAAAAGAAAGAACCGAAAAAGAATTCTAACGTCTAGATCTACCACTTCGCCTCCTCGTGAACAGGTAAAAGCTTGATATACCTGTTCGCTTTCACTTCCTGGCCATCATGACCAAAGTAACGCGTTGTCATAAAGCTCCAGTGCAGAGACCTAAAAGTTCCCAAATCAACGCACGCCCAACATCGGCAAAGAAACGCGTAAAAACATACCCTACAAGCCAATCCTGTAACCCCCTCACATACCTCTGCACCATATCGTCAACCTCCGGACCCCACGAAGGAACATCCTTCCTCGCCTCGTTGAAGTTGTCGATGGTCTCCTTGCACATCTCGCCAACGCGGTCCACGGCGCCTTGGAGATCGAGGTCGTGGTATTCCATAAGGATGACAATCATGTTGTGAGTGTCACCTCGGGCCTGTTCGACGTTGTACGAGAAGATGTCCTGCATATGGCGCGTTAGCATTACTCCGTAGGGAAAAGTGAAAGAAAGACCAACATTAGACCAGGTAACGAGATCGTTGGTATACTGATTGAGAGCACAAATGACAGGATCGGAGACAACGTAGTCGGGGAGGTCAATGCCGAGAGCGTACTCAATGAGTGCCCAGCATGGCTTGCAACCTGTCCGACATCGAGAACCATGAGCACCAAAAGAAAGATACAGCGCAAGAAAAGGATACGTACCAGATGTATCTCTCCTCACATCAATGTACGACTCGAGATCGGGAATAGTATCCGCATCTCGAGCTTTAGCTTGAACATTGACGGCTTCAAAGAAAAGCTCGAGAGTCTCTTTGAATCGGGCTTGGCAACCTGGTCCGGCATCCTCGATGCATCGACCCCAGAAGCTACGACACCCAAACCAATAAGTCACGAAACCAAGAAAAGAGAACGAGCGCGTACTCTCTAGCTAGCTTCCCGGCATTGATCTCCTCCTCGGGTTGCTCTTTCCCGTCGTGTCCAGTAGGCCGATAAAACTTGGGAAACCACAGCGCGTTCATAACCGAATCAGCGAGTACGTCGGTATCCTTCGTCATCATCCCGTCGCTGATATTGTCCCTTCAAAAACATTTGTCAATATGAAAAGCATAACACGTAAAAGACGACTCACAAATGAAAGAGATAGTTCATGAAATCCGATACGACGCGTAAACGTTCGTCGGAAGCGGTGTTGTAGCAGTACGCGGTCAACTCTCCCGCTTTGAGACCGTAGAGTGCTTTTCTCCGCTTCGAGGTCAACAAAGGACAGCTAGTGTCGAGCCATCTGACGGACTGAGCAGCGACGGCGTCGCCGTTGGGGTGATAGACGAGAGGAAAGGTGCAATGAGAGACTAGGTCGGGTAGGATGAAATGGTCGGGACCATCTGGAACGACAGAGGGGATTTCGATAGCCATGTCGGGGGAAATCTAACTCTAGGAAAGTGAGAATGAGGACGACTAGGAAACTGAGGAAAACATACCTCCAAAAACGCGTCATTTTATCCCAAAATCCTTCGGCTAACATTGACAATAAGACTATCGATAAAGCCGCGAGATCATAAGGGATGTGAGACAGGGTGGATGGAGGTTCTTGTGGAGGTTGAAAGTTTGATTGTCCAAAGTCGGCCGCGACAATAGTTTTCTGGGCGAAGAGATGTTGAAACAAAGCAACCCAACTCGATGCACTCCCATATCGTCGTCAGTGCCCAGTTAATATTGAAGAATTGCCGGGTCGTTATGCCATAGGCCGTCTTTCAAGGCGTCGAGTCTTTGTGAACGTAGTGGGTGTGAGACATTGATATCGTGCGTGAGTGGCTCTCTAGTTTGGCAGCGGTCGAGAATGAGATGGTATAATGGGGAATGGCCTAAGTTCCCGATATCGCTTGAGATATGGGTGATACATAATCGCGAGCTGGGAGAAATAAAAGGCGTCGCTGGACGTAAGTAAGCCAGAGGAATATTATGGCCATCTCAAAAGACACACACAATCACGAGTACAGTATCGTTGCATCGTATCTCAGGCCGAATCTGTACCGAGGGGATACCTTGAAGGGTGGAAGCTGAGGGAAGGGAGTAGTATCGACTTTCGAGTAGCGGTGGTGCGTGAAAGGGAGTCGGACCATGGTCAATGATGCGTTTACATAATGTTTCTTCGAGAATCACTATCGACTTGGACTTAGGACTTTCGTTCACTCTCACTGGGAATCAGAATACTGAAACTTTGGATACCAAGGACGAGCAAAACATTTGGGTGGTTTAAAACATTTAAAAATATTTTCCCTCTAGCCGACTTGAACGACTGACCTCGTCATACTGTATATGAGTCCATCCCTATAATACTAGTGACGCGCTCTACCAACTGAGCTAAGAGGGAATCACTATAAGGGTGCTGTACATACATCATGTCCTACAACCAACTCCTGGTCTAGACCGAAACGGGCGCCAACTAGGCGCCCGCCCGGCCCAATTATTTTTTGGACTTCGACCTCTTTCCTGAGGTCGGGGTGACTTCACCACCACCAGAGCAAAAAGCTCCAGCCACGTCAACCATTGACAACCCAAAAGGTCCAACAGAAAATATGAGAAGCGGCAAGAGGTCCAACCCAGGGCTCATCTGGCCCGTCAAGTTCTTGACAGAACTGACATGCCTAATAGGCATAACCACAAAGTCAAGTGGTATACGGCTTTTACTAGCCGGTCGAGTATCTCGACTGAGCGCCTCGATCTTCGAGGGCATAACCACAGTCAGTGGTGAGGCCATATCAGGCCTAGAGACAGTCAGTCTCTTCTTCGTGTCTGAAGACTTCCCAAGGCGATCGTGTGACGCGCATGGGGCGCAAGACCAACTTGGGTCTTTGCATCGGAATGACATCCGATAGGAACGATGTTCCTCTTACACCAGTCGCGTGAGCGGAGAGGTGAGTCGAGTCCACGATGTGAGACTCTTTCGTCGGTGGACTAGGTCGACAGGAACTATGACCTTGCGGTACGAGAGCCCCTTGCCTCGTAGACGTGAGGACTTGTGCATGCGTAAGGTCCGGCCGGAGGTAGATGCGAAGAGTACTCTTGAGGGCTTGACGTGGCCGAACGAGATCTCTTGATAGACGGCGGTCTTGAAGACTTGCGTCGAGGTCCGGTGCCCGAGAGGTTTGATGCCAGATAACCGACGGCGGGGATGATAGACATCCGTCTCCTAGCGGAGAGAGCTCATAGTCGAGCTGAACACCCAGTGGTGTTGACCTCAAAGTGAGGTGAGCTTCCAGTGAAGCGAGTCTCCAGTGAGACGTAGTTCATAGTGAACTAAGGCTGCAGTCAGCCGACACCGTAGTAGGTGTACCTCAATGTGAGGTGAGCTTCGGTGTGAAGCGAGTCTCGGTGTGAGACAGTTGTCGGTACTTCGACATATAGTCAGAAGTCCATGTCCAGTCAGGACGTAGCACCAATAGTCATGATGCTTGGGGAGATTAAGCATTACGCGCCTGACTTTACCACCGCCGGCACCAATGAAAGAACCCAGAAAACCTTTCGTACAGGAGGAATCGGCCCCCAGACGTCCAGTCACAGATTAATTCGACGGTGTTAGCCACAACCGAATCGAAACGTCCGTCCGACGAAAGTCGCGCCATCCAAGTGGATGGTAGTGGTCAGAGGTCAAGGTCTCCCAAAGAATCCGCAAAGCCGCGCGGTCCTATTTATCGTACTTGGGTCTGTTTGCGAACGTTTGGCCGATTTGCAAAAAAAAAAATTCTTTGTTCGGGAGCTCGGTAAGGGTAAAACTCGTGTTTGCGGCTTCTTCCTTCCAGCCTACGTGGGTCGTGAATGAATGATGAACAAAGAGCTTTATGTCGAGAGGCGAGTCTTTCATTGGACTGACTTTATGAATGGAACGGAATGCTGATTTGAGGGGTTGCAGGAGCCAAGCCGGTTACGTTTTCTGATTGGATCCGCCGGATGTTCCGTTGCAGAGAACCGTGAAGTTGGTGTATGAAGGAATACAGGCTGCGGAAGGTGTGTGTGTCTGAACGGTACAAAGCATCCTCCATGGTTTAACACGACATAACCTCTTGGAGAAAAGAGGAATTAATAGACAGAGAAAAGCGAAATGAAGAACACGCACCTGTCTACCGCAAACCCTTCGCCACAATGATAATCCGCTATCTCAGCCTGAATCAGCCTCTGGAGCTCCGTCCTTCCACCATGACTCGGTTATGCCCCTCGGAACCAAAAACGCTTATAGATCTCGCGTCACTCTGAATATAGTTCTTGCAGAAAGTGTTTGGAGCGTGTAATCCAGGAGAAAGGGCGCCTACGACACCATCAGGTCTCGGAATATCGTAAGGACTGCGCAAAAACATACCTCTATGAAGAGAGACGACTCGAGCCTCTTCATGGCATCGCGAGGCAGAACACACCGACACCGCGGACGACATCGAACAAAGGCACGGTGATAACAGGGGATAACGATCAATTTCTGTCATTTTCACTTTCCACAAAAACCCACGTGGACGGCAAGCTTATGGTTGATCTATATCCCTCGTCGGCACAAACCTGGCAAGATCCCTCATGACCTGAAGCTTTTTCGCTCACAAATGCTGACTCGACTCATCACAACCCACTTTAAATAAGTGAGAGTCAATCTCACCGCCTAACCTCATCTTCTCGAAGCTCAAACGCGCCTTTTTTTCTTCCTTTTCGCAGGTTCTCGTGATGAACGGAGAAAGCTATGACGCAGAGTCGGCTCGAACGGTGCAACTCGAAGGCGTGGCCATAAAATCCCTAAAGGACGTTCGAGAACCCAGTCTGGATCCCAGAGTCGATATTATCACGCCACCGTCTGCAGAAGACCTCTTGGATCAACTCGTGCATCATAAGGAGTCGGTCGAGAAAGAAGGAGAGTCCTCTGGTACTAGCGATGAACAAGAGCCTATCTACGTCAGTCTCAATTCCAACCCCTTTCCTCGAACTCCGTACTTAGGCTAACGCCTTTCGCAGATCGAATTCGAACCAGGCGACCAACGCAACCCCATGAACTTTTCACCGACCAAAAAATGGATGATAACAGCCTTAGCGTGTTATTTCACTCTCTTATCTGGTACGCCTTCCCCATCACCCTTAACACCCAACACCCAACACTCAACACTCAACACCCAACACCAACAGCCGGAACAGCAGGAGCCTACAACATGGGTTTCCCAAGCATGATCCCCTCCATCGGATGCACCGAATACCAAGCAACAGTCGGTCTAAGCCTCTACGCATTAGGATTCGGCTTGGTTCCCCTCGTAACAGCTTCTTTTAGCGAGGAATTCGGCCGTCAACCGCTTTATATTGTTTCTAGCTTGGGTTTTATGTTGATGTATCTGATGATTGCGGAGTGAGTGCGCGCGTTCCAATTCTTCTTGCCGTGTTGCTTATCATCATCAAACGTGAACAGAGCTAAAAATATCCAAACCATCCTCATCGCGCGATTCCTCCAAGGGGGTTTTGGGTCCACGGGTTCGACGATGGTGGGTGGTACTGTTGCGGATATTTGGGCGCCGAGTCAGTGAGGACCTCTTCTTTTTCTTCTTAATTGATCGTACCCAATACCTTATCAACACTCTATTTAGACGTGGTTTACCGATGGCACTCTTCGCTCTAACAGCAATCGGAGGGACGGGTTTCGGACCTGTCTTTGCCGGGTGGATAGAGATGAATACGAACCTGGGGTGGAGATGGATTCAATGGGTTCAGATGATGTGCGTTTCCTCTTCTAACACCCAGCGCCGGGTTGATATTGGTAACGATCTAATATGACCTTTTCGCACAGAAACGCATCAGCGATGTTCGTCCTAATCCCACTCGTAATGAAAGAAACACGAGCGTCGATTATACTCACGAGGATTGCGAGACGGATACGGAAGGAAACTGGGGATAAGCGCTATCGAGCGAGAGTGGAAGATGAGCGGGCGTCGCTTAAGACGTTGATTTATATTTCGTGTACGAGGCCGATTCGTGAGTGTTCTTTTTTCACCTCCTGGGCGTGAACGTTGCTTATGCGTTTTTTTAGACCTTATGTTCACGGAGCCGGTAGTAGCGAGCTTTAGTGTGAGCTTCTCGACCTTTTTGACGTTCCCTGCGCGACTGATTGTCAACTCCAATAGTTATGGATAGGCTTCGCATGGGGTGTTCTATATTGCATGCTAGAGTACGTATAGCACCTCCCAGTACCACTCCAAGTTGCTTACAGGCTCCCTAGATCCGTTGGCTCACTCTTCCGCGACATACACAACTTCACCATCGGTCAAGTCGGGACCGTGTTTTGCGCTATGATGTTCGTGTCTCCCTTTCCCTTCCCTTTCTCACCATTCGAGCTAACTCGCCCGACAGCATCGGCTCCTCCGTAGGCTTCATAACTAACTTTATCCAAGAGCGGCTATACCAGTACGTCCCCGTCCCAATACACTCTACTCAACGCTTCCTTACACTAGCGCTCGTTGCAGGAAAGGCTACCCAACCCGCGGCCCCGAAGCTCGTCTCTACTTTGCCTGTGCCGCAGCTATCCTCTTCCCCGGAGGCATGTTCATCTACGCTTGGACGTCGTTTAGTAGTGTGTCGTGGGTTGGGTTGGCTATGGGTGTTTTGGTGAGGCCTTTCCCTGCTTGTCGAGAGTGTTTAGCTGAGTTGAACGTATGGTGAAATTGAAGGTATTCACTTGGTCGGCATATGTGATATACCTAGCGGTGTTTTCGTATCTCGCTGATTGGTGTGTTTCCCTTATCCCTTATCCCGTACCTCTTCTTACCGTGTTCTAGTTACGGCCCATTCGCATCCTCAGCCTTGGCTGGGCAAAGTCTCTGTCGTACGTTCCCTTCCCTTACCCCCTTTCCTTACCCCTGCCCTTTACCCCGGCTCACACCAAAAACACAAACAGGAAACCTCGCAGGCTTCGCCTTCCCCCTATTCACAAACCAAATGTTCCGCGCGTTGACGTATAAATGGGCTAGTACGATGTTTGCGTTGATCGCTACTGTTATGATTCCTATTCCTTTTGTACGTCTTCTTCCTTTTTCTTCCTTTTTTCTTTTCTTCGACCTTCATTTTCTTTCTTGACCGCGACACTTGAACTCAAACGCTGGTAGATCCTGTTCTTCTACGGCCCGAAGATTAGGAGTAAGAGTGTGTTTTCGAGGATGGTTATGGAGAGTCAGAAGTAGGAGGTAGTGGGACGGTTTAGATTCAACTCTGATGGTGTTATGAATGGTATGACGTTTGGTGATGGTGAGTTGATGTGTGTTTGCATTTGGGTGGCAGCGTGCTAACACAAGATCCATTTAGAGAACGTTAACTTACGATGTAATAGGAATCACGACTAGAGCATAGATATCCGCAATCTTATTTTATTGCTATACCTCCTCACCTGCTCGCCTTCTCATCCGGGCGAAGAATCATACCCAGGCTTGAGCTTGGATCTCCACGATTTGAATAGAATCCTGTTACTACATTCCGCGTTAATTGCGACCTTTGAAACAGAGGACGGTTTTGATCTAAATAGCGTGTATTTAGAGATGAGACTATCACGACTGCGTTTTCTTTATAGATCTTGAGCTCGATCGACGAGATGTAATACTGCTTTCCATTGGGATCTCTGTCGTAAGTATTGAAGCTATTGAAGCTTTACATGTACATCGCGAACCAAGCTGAGGTCCGAACTACTCCTTCGTCTCGGTCTCAGAAGGATCCACAACCAACCTCCCCCTCATACCCCCCGCCTCACCTCTCTGCAACCTCCCCAATCCATCAGGTACACTACCCAGCCCACCACCAAGCTTCTCCACCACCAAGGGCTTCAGCACACCTTCCCTTAAAAGCCTCTCAACGGCACCGAACAGCTCCCTTCCGTATTCAGAGTAATAATGCGCCGACCCATAGGTAGACACACCCATGCTCCCTAGCTCGGGTGGGATGGTACCGACGGAGATGAGCTTTCCACCTGGGACGAGGTGGTGGATGTGTGCTTGGGTGGTGGTGGATACGGTGTCGAAGATGACGTTGACGTTCAGGTTGGGGTCGGGGTCGAAGGTGGTTGAACGGTCGAGTACGGTGGTAGCTCCGAGGGATGTGAGGTGTTCAGTGTTGGTAATGGAAGCGGTGGTGACGATATCTGAGAATCCGAGATGTTTCGCGATTTGAATCGCTGACGGACGCGGTCAGTTAGATGTCTAGTGTGTAGTTTTGGGGCTTACCTAGCTGACCGACAGACGAAGACCCGCCTAAAATCAGAATCGCCTGTCCAGCGCAGGAGCCTTTAGCCTCCGGACGCCAAAAAGGCGTTAAACCAGCACCGCCGCGTGGCGGGAATTTAAAGTCTTTAGCTGCAGCCGATGGGGTTGGTTGAGCAGGGTATGGCAGCGCAAGGCCAAAGGCGGCGGTGATCAAAGGGAGCGGAAGGGCAGCTGCTTCGAGGAAGGATAGGGTGTCGGGAATCTGGGTGTTGGGTGTTAGATGAGGCCCAGTGAAAATCACGTCGGGGAAGGTCCGGAATTTTTGGATGGAATCTGGTGGAATCTGGAAATATCTGGCCGTAAATGGATAGAGCCGCCGCTGGAGAAATCTCAGAAATCACCGGATACAGCCGGAAATTTTAACATTTCCATGTATTTTCCATACGAAATCGGTCATATCTGGAAACATCTGGCCGGCAGCTGAATTAATCACAACTAGCATTATGTACAACTACTCTGGAATTATCTGGAGTAATCTGGAAATACGGGCTGAAATCGACTAAGTTAGGATGGCTCTCACAACGTGGGGCGAAATCCAACTGACCTGACTTCAATTAGAGCTCTCTGCGTCTTGTCGCTTCTTCTCTATGCCAAGTTCGTTATATTTCTGGCATCCATACGATCAGTTTACCAAAATGCCATTACGGAGATACAACGCCGACTGCGTACCTTTTCCTCTTCGGGCGTTATGGCCTTCCATATTGCACTGAGCTCTACAACCGTCGGGGCAAGGTTTCCTGTCCGATGTATTCTTCGAAGTACATGTTCCTTGTGTGTACAATCAAGTCAGTATTGTTTTCGTTACTAAAGTGGGCAAAGGCTCACCTGGATTTCTGATTGAAGGTGGCAGCCTTGTCAGCGCCAGGAGAGGAAGTGCGAGCAGCATCGGCTTCGGTTGGTGGGTTGGGAGAAACAGGTGACGGCGGCAGGCGCTGGAATAACAAGGTTGGCACTAAGTCTTGAACGATCAGTCAAGATATCAAAGAAGAAGTAGCTATATTACTCACAGAGGATCCTCCTGGGGTAATACCAACCGGCATCAGCAACGTCGTTAGACGATGTGAAGGTATATGCAACTTACTTGACGGCGATGAGGAGTGTCATTGGTGACACCGGCAATGATGTCACTGGAAGGCCTTAGTGGTGTCTTCGACGGGCTGACTGTGCTTAATCGGATGAGAGCTGGGGAGACTCGAGGATGCAGGAGATTTGAGTGAGAGATGGGGAGACGATGGAGAAGAATCGGGCAAGATCTGCGAAGAGGATCTCTGTTACACGAAATGTTAATTTGGGATACTCGTTTACGGGAAAATCTCACCAATTCATCCTGAGAACCTTGTCCAATGTCTCCGGGGCTTCGTGTGCTGAATGCGACAGATATCTGAGAAGGACATCCTTGGGATAGTGCTGCAGGGTTGGGGACCTGAGGGGAACATGGTGGTCAAGATGACAGGCGTGCGTTGGTAGACAGGTTACTGACGTGTTTCTTTGCACCCCAAGATTCTCACGGTCCCACCCCGGCATAACTGTAAGGTCGGCAATGGAAGGAGGGGGCCAGACTAGAGACGAATAGATTAGAGACGGACAGACTATAGACAGACCTTGGGATGAGTTGCGGACAACACGGCGGGCACGAACAGCAGAATTATACGAAGTCACACCTAATGTTGGTTCAATGACGTATGAGCTCAGATTTTTGTAAGTACCGACGTAGTGCTATTACCAATTCAAGAAAAACCCGGATGAAATCCCGAAACGCTTCCAAATTCCAGATAGCGCCCTTTAATCTGGATTTTTCGGAATATTTCCAGACCTGATTTTCACTGGGGATGAGGTGTTGTGCGCAAGGGAAGGGGAAGGGGAAACGCGTACCTTTGCACAGAGATCCACATCAACGACAGTGTATTCCTGGAAACTACTCCGTTTGTTGTCTGTCCATCCTTGAAAGAGTCTATAAAACACGTCAGTCGCGTTGAATAGCTCAGAAAAGACAAGCCATACATCCTATCACCAATCTGGACATTGGACACCCCAGGACCGACTTGCACTACTGTCCCAGCACCGTCTGTTCCGGTATGCAAAGGGAACGGAAAAAGATCGACTGGCATGTATCGGATCTTCCATTCGAGGTGGTTTAAGGCGGCACCTTGGACTTTGACTAGCACTTCGCCGTGTTCAGGAACTGGAATGGGTGTGTTGACGAGTTCGTAGGGGCCTTTGCTTTCGAGGATAGCGAGGGATTGCATTGCGTGGATTTGTGTAAAACATTGAAGGTGTTTGTGGTTTTTATATCGTTCAACATTTTACCGAGCTGGTGGAAGGAAGGAGAGGAGTTGCCTTTTTTGGGTAATACAACCGACGGATATATGTTCGGTTATATCTCTGCCTCTGACTGTCACCTATGTTTTTAGCAGGAAAAGGGTATATAAAGACTCGAGATGAAGCAGAGATGGGATAAACAACATGAAAATTCCAGTTCTCATCGTAAGTCTTCAAACCCAGTGAAAATCAGGTCTGGAAATATTCCGAAAAATCCAGATTAAAGGGCGCTATCTGGAATTTGGAAGCGTTTTGGGGTTTCATCCGGGTTTTTCTTTAATTGGTAATAGCGCTACGTTGGTACTTACGAAAATCTGAGCTCATACGTCATTGAACCAACATTAGGTGACTTCGTAAACTTTTTGCTGTTCGTGCCCGCCGTGTTGTCCGCAACTCATCCCAAGGTCTGCCTATAGTCTGTCCGTCTCTAATCTGTCCGTCTCTAGTCTGTCCCCCTCCTTCCATTGCCAACCTTACAGTTATGTTGGGGTGGGACCGTGAGAATCTTGGGGTGCAAAGAAACACGTGCGTAACCTGTCTACCAACGCACGCCTGTCATCTTGACCACCATGTTCCCCTCAGGTCCCCAACTCTGCAGCACAGTCCCAAGGATGTCCTTCTCAGATATCTGTCGTATTCAGCGCACGAAACCCCGGAGACATTGGGCAAGGTTCTCAGGATAAATAGGTGAGATTTTCCCCTAAACGAGTATCCCGAATTAACATTTCGTGTAACAGAGATTATCTGCTGCATCCTCGCCGCAGATCTCGCCTGATCCTTCTGCATCGTCTCTCCATCTCTCACTCAATTCTTCTGCATCCTTCGAGTCTCCCCGGCTCTCATCCGATTAAGCACAGTCAGCCCGTCGAAGAAACCACTCTTCCAGTGACATCATTGCCGATATCACCAATGTCACTCATCGCCGTCAAGTATGTCGCATATACCTTCACATCGTCTGAACACCTTGCTGATGCCGGTCGGTATTACCCCAGGAAGATCCTCTGTGAGTAATGTAGCTACTTTCTCTTTGAAATCTTGGCTGATTGTTCATTCCTACAGCCGTCACCTGTTTCTCCCAACCCACCAGCCGAAGCCGATACTGCTCGCACCTCCTCTCCTGACGCTGACAACGCTGCCACCTTCAATCAGAAATCTAGGTGAGGCCTTGCCAAATTCAGTAACGAAAACACCACTGACTCGATTGTACACACAAGGAACATGTACCTGGAAGAATACACCGAAAGCGTAACCTTGCCCCGACGGTTGTAGAGGCTAGAGCTCCGTGCAATATGGAAGGCCATAACGCCCGAAGAGGAAAAGGTACGTAGTCGGCGTTGTATCTCCGTAACGGCATTATGGTAAACTGATTGTACGAATGCCAGAAATATAACGCACTTGGCATAGAGCCGAAGCGACAAGACGCAGAGAGCTCTAATTGAAGTCAGGTCAGTACGATTTCGCCCCACGTTGTGAGAGCCATGCTAACTTAGTCGATTTCAGCCCGTATTTCCATATTACTCCAGATAATTCCAGATTAGTTGTACATAATGCTAGTTGTAATAAATTCGGATAGAACCAGATTAATTCAGCTGCCGGCCAGATGTTTCCAGATATGACCGATTTCGTATGGAAAATACATGGAAATGTTAAAATTTCCGGCTGTATCCGGTGATTTCTGAGATTTCTCCAGCGGCGGCTCTATCCATTTACGGCCAGATATTTCCAGATTCCACCAGATTCCATCCAAAAATTCCGGACCTTCCCCGACGTGATTTTCACTGGGCTTCAAACTCTGACTCAAACGCAGTACTAACATTCGTCGACAGGTCGGCTCAGGTCCTTCAGGCAAGTACTCTTCACCTCACCCAGGCACACACACTAACACCCCCACCCAGGCCTCGTCCTCGCCCTATCCCTCCTGCGCAACAACATCCCCGTCCGCATCATCGAAAAACAACCCCATCTACGTACACCAGGCCAACGAGGCTCCGGTATCCAACCCCGCACACTAGAACACTACCACTTCCTTGGTATACTCCCCGCCATCCTCGCTCAAGGTGGTCGTGCAGGGACATTTCAACTCCACACAGCACCTGAAGGAGATGCACCGATTAAGATGTTTGATATGCATGAAATGTTGGAGGCGACCCCTGATAGGCCTTTTGTACGTCTTCCTCGCGTGATTACTGTGCAACTACGTGTACTGATTATGGATGGTAGATCAACCCAGTTGTCCTAGGCCAACAACCACACGAAGCTATCCTCCGTGACGTCCTCCAGCTGGAATACAACACCCAGATCGAACTCGGCGTCGAACTCCTTTCCCTCTCCCAGGATTCCTCCAAAGTCACCGTAAAACTATCCAAGTCCACCGGCGAAATCGAAGAGGCGGAATACGACTACGTCGTCGGCGCAGACGGTGCACATAGCGTCGTTAGAAAGGAACTGGGGTGTACGTTCCTAGGTGAAACCAGGGAAGGAGATAGGTTTGTTATTGGGGATATATATGTTAAGAGTGGACTTGAAGGGAGATTTGTACGTCCTGTTCGCTTTTTCAAGTGCCTTGTCTGACGCGTTATAATTGACAGTGCAGGTCGTGGGGAACAAACGCTGACAGGCAGTACGCTCACACCCACTTCCTTCCTCCTCCAACGCTAACAATTTTGTAGAATCAACCTCCTAACATTCGAAAAACACACCGACAGATACACGTTCATCTGTGGCGGTAAAAACCTCGATTACGATACCATGTCCTCAAACCGCGAAGCTTGGATCCAAACATTCCAAGACGTAACAGGCCGACGTGATGTCGAATTTGGTGATGTTATTTGGATGGGGGTGTGGAGGTACGTCGTGTTTCGTTTTGTTGCGCGTTTTGGCTGATGGTTGAGTGGATGTGTATAGGGCGAATATCCGAATGGCAGATAAGTTTGGTGAAGGACGTGTTTTCATCGTCGGAGGTACCTCTACTCCTTCTTCTCTTCTCACACCTGTATACTAACTCGTAACTGGTACTCTAGACGCAGCACACGTACACCCCCCAACAGGAGCCCAGGGGATGAACTCTAGCGTGCAGGATTCCGTGCGTCCTTCCCATTCCTTCCTTACTCCTCACACTAACACCCCCAACAGATAAACCTCTCCTGGAAACTCACCCTCGTCCTGCGCCACCTCTCCCCAACCTCACTCCTCACATCATACACAGCCGAACGTCTACCCGTAATCGCCTCCATGCTCGGCAAAACCACCGATTTGCTCAACAGTACCTACAAAACCGACACATTGGGAAGAGGCTTTGAGTTAAGGCAGTTTGGTGTGAACTATCGCGGGAGTTCCATTGTCTTATCCGGAGGCGAAGAAGGAGGTGATGGGGTAGACCCGTATAGATCGGGATTAGATGGGGTGCTTAAGGCGGGGGATCGAGCGCCTGACGCACCGAACCTCCAAGTCCAAGGCGAAGAGACGTCGTTTTCGCTTTTTGGGGTGTTTAAACCAACACACCACACTATCCTCGTGTTCACCCCATCTCCGGGTGTTTCTTTGGACCTTTCGTTGCAGAAGGACGTTGTGAAAACGCTTGTCATCTACCCCCGAGATGGAGATGCGGAAAGGGAAGGTGTTGTGGATACAGCAGGGTATGCGTATAAACATTATGGTTTTGGTGTCGATGGGGAGAAGGGGCAGGAGAAGGGCGGTGTGGTTATTGTTAGACCGGATGGGTATGTTGGTGCCATTCTTCGTGGGGAAGTGGAAGAAGGAGTGAAGAGGTACTTTGGGAAGGTGTTTTTGTAGCCCTTGAAATCTAGATCTACTAGTGTTTTCGGATCCGGGATATCCTGCTCCCTCAGCTAGATATAATATATATTGGACGTCAGAAAGAGGAAGCACTACTCACAACGGCTCGAGTCTGCGATATAACAGGTCGACCCCGTCAAAATAGTGATAGATAGATATATAGATGGATATTCGGCTCTCGCTCTCCCATCATGTGCTTTCGCTCACATCATGATACTCAACGGCTGTTCAGATTTTCTTCGCCCAGAAGGATATAGGATAACTATACCCTTCATCGGAAGCAGTGCGAGTATGGCAGGCCAGGTGCCGGTGAGTGATCAGAAAACTAGAAGTGCTGATTGAACACACCAAACTTCACCTATCTACAACAACATGGTGTTCACAGGCCGCACCTTTCGGCTACTATGAAAGGCAGTACCTCGACTCCTCGGCAATTTCGTACTTTGGGCAATGGGAACACATCGCATGATGCGAAAAACTTGAAGCCAGTCCAAACTACGCTAGACTCCGAGTCCATACCTTCCCGGGTGTCTACTATTGGGACATAGAATGATAATCGGGGTCATCGAAAACTTGAAGTTTGAAGGCCGCTATACACGGATTGGGCATTTGAATGCTTGGTCGGGTATCAAAGGCAACCAGACTCGAGAGGTGTTTGACTTTGGATCCGAGTCGAATTCACTCCGCCATGATGCATGATGGATCAAGCCTCCCAGCGGACATCAGTCACTCGCCGCCAACCTCTTCTCCATGACAACATCTCACTCGCCCTTCGAATTCGCGTTGCCCTTGTACCGTCTGCTTTCTATTCATAGGACACCATCACATATCCCATACACCCATGACAGCTACCGAATACCGTCGACTTCAGCGGGAGTCGGGAGTACGCGCTATACCAAATGTGTGGAGACGAGCACGCCTGATCCCGTTGTGGCGCATCTGCGAATTGCCACAAGTTTATTGTTGCGTCCGAGTCACTGCGAGCTACATCGATCGTTGGGCGCGCGCGGGTACATCTACATTCTACGGGGTCCTGAGGTCTGATGAAGCCGAAACAGCGCACCTCCACATCGCTCTACTTGGATTATCAACACTAGAAATTGGTATAAAAATAGGCAAAGAGCAGTATTCACGACCATCCCAAGTTCACATCTACTACAACTCACACATGAAGCTGTCTCTCATCGCCTCTACTCTTGCTCTCGCCGCTACTGCTCTAGCCGAGTCTCACACCGTCAAGGTAAGGCCTTCAAATTTTCACCGTCGTCAGCCGACTCCTACTGATTGACATTCTCTTCAGCTGGTCAACAACTGCAGCAGCGGGAAACCTGTCTTCCTCTACCAAGGTCACCCCACACCTCGAGGCTCTGGCACCATCCAAGGCCAACTCCTCGGCGGTGTAGCCTGGGTCGACGGTTTCGCTGGCCACAACTGTCTAAGCTCCGGTGTCAACTGCGGTATCGTCGAGTTTAGTCTCACCAACCCCAGTAATCCTGCCAATTCCCAGAATGCTGCCGATTATTCGCTTTTGACTGGTCCTGGACTGGGGAATCACCAGTTGTGAGTGTGTTTACTATGGATGCCGTTGTGTTCGCTGTACTCAAATGTTTTCTTTCTTTCTTGTAGCACGTACAAGATGAACTTCGCTTTCACCGGTTCCTGCACCAAGAAGGCTCCGGGCCCATGCACTGGGAACAGCCGCGAAAAATGTCCTGGTGCTTACCTTGGGAATGATACGAAGAGTGGAAGACCTGTTCAGTGCGTTAGTGATAACGCTGGAGTGAGTCTTTCCCTTTTCTTGGTGGTATGTTCGCTAACTCGCCGCAGATCACTATCACGTTCTGTTAAATAAACGTCAAAGTTCTGGATGTCCAAACACGCAATGGAAGTGGATTAAAGTAATTTTAAGTAAAACTGTACAAATACTGTTCATTGGAATCTGCAGGGTACCGTTTCCTCAGACATGCTTGAAATAGGTCAACACTGGGTGTAGGTCAATAAGTGTGAGGACCAGTCCAATATCTTCGCACCGAGCGCTAGTGACGAGTCGGAAAAGCGAGTGATAGATAGATAGATATTCGGCTCTCGCTCTCCCGTCATGTGCTTTCGCTTTTCGCTCACAGTCTCCCTGGACCCTCAACGGCTGTTCAGATTTTCTTCGCCCACAAGGACATAGGACAACTATACTCTTCATTGCAAGTCACGACAGCAGCGGGAACATCATCGCGAGCAGGCTAGGTGAGTGATATTTTAGAGGCTAAAGCGCTGACTGGACACATCAGAGTTGCACCCACCGAACGCAGTATTAATTACCGGCTTCACCTATCTACAAAGTCAAGAATACCAGCTTGCAAGATACAGGTTCACGACTAACTTACCACATACTGCGGGAGATGCCCCAAAGGTATCTCCATGACCATCTTCCGCGATGATCTCATCCTCTACTGTGATAGCTGTGGAAGACCGAATTCTCAGTCAAATCCTTCTCGAACTATTGTCAGGTTAGGCTCGTAATTTCGTACATGGATGCCCTATGTTGAGAAAAAAACTACGCCAAACTCGTCCTTCCGTGTCTATTGGGATAGAATCTACATCATCATGATTCCAACTTCCGGGTTCATTGAACTGAAGCCTGAAGGTCACTATACACGGGATTATGGTGTAATGCTGGATTGGGTACAAAGACAAGAGACTCAGAGTTTTGCCAGTCGACTCGGAGGAGATCGGCTATGCCTACTTCGCATCCATGGCCGTCTTCCAATATCTCCAGAATAAAACACCATTCGCGTTCGCCAACTATCCGTTTTCCGCTTTGTCCGTCTGCCATTTTCTATTCATAGGCCCGGCCACTATCACATTGTCTAATGTCTTACCTACACTAGCTTGAATGGGTCGGCGTAAACCGCCGACTGGAACGAGTTCGGGATTTGAGAGGAAAATGAGCGTTGTTATTCATCTCGGCTTCACTGTAATAAGTATCGATATTTGCCGGTATTTAACGTTAACGGTTAAATGGTGTATACAAGCACGAGTTATGTCTTAGTATCATAGTAGTGTGTGAGAACATAGCATAGGCTGAAAGTTGTCGATTACATTCGTACACTTGATCTGATATAGGTACAATTCATCATGTTACATTACATCTGGCCTTTCGAGTCTGCATTGTATTCGAAATCTACGGTTTCATGGTTCCAAGACTCCCTATGCCTCCTTTCGGCGGAGACTCATGATATGGTCTACGCCAAAGGGTAGGAACGGACTCCCATCGACGTTCCTATATAGAATGTGTCGTCTCGCTTTCCGCCAAAATTTCTTGGAACGCAATTGGTACGGCGACGCAAATAGGAGTATGTCAGTTGGCGCAGATGGATCCTCTGTGAGCGAAAGGTCAGCCAGTGCGTTAGTGGCTGTTGGTATGACCATTATTGGACTGAAGAGCATCGTGTAGTTTTCAATGGGGTGGGAGGTTACTGACGACAACATGAGCGCAGCCACTTCTGCATTCGACGGAGGTTGAATGTAGATAAGAAAGCGCTGTACGTTGAACTCCCAGTTCTCGAATCTCCAGAGACGAATAATAAGTTCCTGTACAGAATGCATCCTTCGCATGTCGATAGAGGAGTTGGAAAACTCAGGCATGGACCCATCGAATCTGACTGTGAGACGATGCAGAACTGGCCAAGGTAGGACAGGCATGTCTGGCTCAGTGAGGGAAGGCTGGTCGGGCCAGAAGTTTGCGTTGGCATCGTATTGAGACTGATACCAATCAGACAGTCGATTGTAAATCCATATAGTAGTGCGTAGATCGAGCAGGAATGGATGGAAAGTGTCGAGTGAGCGAAGTTCAGGGAAGGCACATGTTCGAAAGGTATGAATTAACCGGGGGTGAACAGGTACTTTTAGGCAGAGTGCCCTCAAAGTAGGCGAAACAACGAGGATTACCTCGGCTATGAGCACTGGTATTCCTCGATGTTCTTGTTCATTGTACACTGGTTGGAGGATTGCAAACGGGACCAACGGGGTAGATATCGATAGCGCTTTTACACGCCGTGCGAGTGCAGGATTGGAGACAACTGTATCACGGAGGAGTGATAATCTTCGGCGGTCTGTGATATAAATAGACTTATAGACGATCGTTAACAAGCTAAGTAGATCAGTCAAAATGTGTCCAGTCCTGGTGGAACCAACACACACACCTTTCGACATATTCGCGAGACACCAGTAAATAGCTTGTGATACTCTCTTCCTTCTCCCTCGCATCCTCCACTATATTTCTGAGTAAGATGTCGACCACGTCTCCCACTAGTTTTGGTCGGTGTTTGGATTCGTCGGCTTTCTTGATGTGTTGTTGGCGGTCCCCAGAAATAGAGAGATTACTGAAAGAGGTTTCGAAAACGTGTGAAGTAGAGAGTGCATGTTCCGTCATGACGGAGAAGACGCGTCAGTGGATTACTAGCGGATTTGCTGATAAGGGTGCCATGTCTGTGGTCTTGCATTGGGTATATATTGTCTGAAGAGGTGTACATGTTCACAAGGTTGTTTGATAGTTTGAAAGATGTGGAGCTGTTTGCTGCCAAAGAAACTATATGCAACCTGAGAATCAGATAGAATCAGCTCAGAAAAGGAATCTCCAAAGTCGACGAAGTTACCGAATTTTGTTTGCCAAAAGTGGGGAGTCTTGTGGTGGAGGTTCGGGACCAACGGCGTAGATAGTCGACGTGGCATCTCACGTGAACAGTTGCCTGGGGTGCATGCGTACCATTCTTGTGGTTGAAAGGCCTATCAATATATAACAATGTAACTTCGAGTCAAAGTAAAACAGTAAGATTGATGTATATATCGACGTGACAGAGCAAGATCAAGATATATGTTACGGCGTATGAACAAGCATGTCTATGAGGTTCTGACGACGGTGACAAGATTGTGTGAGTTTCTGGAAAGTACACTGGGATCTAAGTAACGACTACGAAGGTATTTCTTCGCTTCCCGCCAGAAGATAGGCGAGAGCGTTGATGCTGGTACCATTAACGTGATGCGATTGAAAAAGTCCATACCGTCACCGACGGGCAATTGGTGTACCGCTGGATTACCTACAATTGGGATAACAGTCTTGGGGTGGAACAGGTATGCGTTCTGGTCATCGGGCACTGGAGGCGAGGTAGGCCACCACTTCAATGCGAGGACGTCTGCGTGCCTAGGCGGATTTATGAACTGCAGATACTCGTAGAGATTGTATTCCCAGCTTTCGTCATTTGCTAGACGAAATGTGACTTCCTTTGCAGCACGGAGGTGTCGGTAGTCATATGCGGGACAGTCGAAGTGAGGAGTTCCGTCATCGAAATGGATATCAATGTGTTTTAGGAGGGGGAAGGGATAGCTAGGGATGTTGGCGTTGGTCAACCTTGGACGCCGGCCGGTTCGTGTTCCGTTTTCAAGCCAATGATACCAGCTCCTAAGCTGAGCTTGATACCAGATCGTGATGTTAGGAGCGAGAAGAAAGTTGTGAAAAGTGCGAAGGGTATGTAACATGGGGTATGCGCTGGAACGGAATGCGTATAGTATTTCGGGATGGATAGGTAGTGTGAGAACGAGCGACGTTACAGAGGGCGCTATTTCTGTTAGAATTCTGGCGACTTGCTGGGGAACCGCTCGATAGGCGGTCTTCAAGTAAGGAACAGAATGGTGGTTTGTCGGAAAAAGGAGAACTTGGCAATCTTTGATGAGCTGCGCGATGGCAGGTGTCGTGGTAACGGTGCGATGGAGGAGGTTCAATGCAGAAGCGGTTTTAATGATGACTCGATCGTAGAGGACGAGTCGTAATCTAAGCAATAAGCGGTGAGTTTAATAGAACCAATTCAACCAAAGAGCACTTACTGCGCGGTGTATTCCTTAGACACCAAAAAGTAGTTGGTGCTGCTTTCGTTCCAATTCCGTGCTGTTAATACTGCCATTTTCATGACAATGATTGCAACGTCATAATACAAAACAGTTCGAGTTGGATCCAACGGAGTGTTCGACCCCGACACATATGTAGCAAGACGAGCTGCTGGGGCAAAGCCATTTGTCGCGGACATGGCGGTTTGACTTCAGAACATGTTTTTACCTCGTGTTATAAGGGCGTTCGGAGAAGTCCGAGGTAGCCCACGTTCTTTATTATCCTGACGACCTACAAGTGCTGTCCATGTTGTTCTTCGACTGTCAATACCACAGAACAATGTAAATTTATTCATTGAAGCTCATTCAGTAGGTAATACATACATCTATGCCTAAGTGCGTAGCCTGTGTGCTCATGTCACCTCCAAACCCAATACACATTACATTACCGCGCGTATGTCCGGAATCATAGGTCCTGCAGGCGTACGATATCAAGAAGTACACACGCCAGTTAAGTTAAGGAAGCCACATGCCAAGAACGAAGAGGAAAGGTTACTTACTAGTAAAGGCGACCTAGGATATCCGCGGAGAAGGTGAATTTCAGTCTTCAAAAGCAATCAATGAATTGAGATCATAGACGAGAGATCGGCTCGACATCTGGACACAAAGGTAACGACAGTGGTGAAAACGAACGAGCAAAGTGGGAACGCAGGTACAGAGGATAAGGAAATCAAGGGAATAGCATGCCGTCGACATGGGGAACAGGGTCAAAAAGAGATGGTTTACTGTCCAAGACAGCCACTTCGACATGGCGGGTAATAAATGCGTATATGAATGCCTTACGAGCGTCCTCCATGGTTTTGTACGACGAATATTTGTTGCCGGGAACGTGCAGTACTAGAGTCTTGACTCTATCCCTGCATAGGAAACAGTAAGTACCGGCGAATACGCAGTGCTTGAATGGATGGGATGCTTACCAGCCACGTACCCACCCGACCCGCATGCCCGCGAAGACCGCATACCACCTGTTTTCCGGTGGTGGCATAGTAACCGGTTCGTTGCACTTGGTGCAGTGCAAGACGAGAGTGGGTGGAACGTCCGCTGCGCTAGGGTTGGCAACAGTGTGAGCGTGAATGAGTTGAACATGTTTGAGCAAGTAGTCTACATATCCCGTAAGTCAAATACTCGGAGCGATGAATAATAGGGAGTACCTTTCATAACCATCGTGGACACCACGGCGTTGACCACTTGAGTTTGGTGTTCGTTCAAGGAGTCCAGTGTGTTGGATAGTCCGCCTGAAACCTGGTGTCAGATAAAGTCGCGAGCGAAATGGAAAGACTCGCCAATAGATCCAAGACCAGCAATACCCTTCAAAGCGCGCAGAAGGGGCTCTTGGGGAGTGTTATCTTCATCCATGCTGGATATTGTGACGAGGAAGAAATGGGCTGAGCTGTCGGTTTATAAGGTCAGATATTTCTGGGTAGGAGGAATAAAATATTCCCAGAGTGGAGTTTCGGAAGACGTTGGTAGACTGCATTAAAATGTTTGTAAGAAAGTTTATGTCGAGTAGAGTTCCAGCGTAACGTACCGAGTCCGCGAATATCGTCTGACAGGAAGATAAGAAACAGAGAAAGAATTGTACGTGTCGCTCTGCGTCTTTGAACCTTTGCGGTTTTCGGTTATACATATCCGAAAATCTGCGATAGAATCGGTGTTAGTTTTCTTCGGCCGAGGTGGTCTCTGAGGGAGGTGAATCGTCGTACGGATTGGAAGCATTGTGGGGAGTACTAATGGAAAAAGGGCGCACTCATATTTGCTGTATTTTCCATGAAAGATTGAGATTCGTTGGACGATAAATGATTTGGCTGGAAAATTCCGCTAGTTAACGCAGGTCACCCAAAATCGAAGAACTGATTCCTACTCTTGGTCCTGATAATGAGGGATATGATACCGAAAAGGATTTGAAGGTATGTGTCAGGACAGCTGCCTGATAAGAGTGGGGGTTGATGGTGCATGAAAGAGGTTGATAGACAGAGAATAACTGAGGAGCTCGGCGTACGAAGGAGACCCATGGTTCATGTCCTAGGATATTCCAGAATCAGAACAGAGTATTGATCAAAGAAGGATGAAGGTTACCTCACCTTTCCAGTAAGAAGCTACTGTGTCGGAAAGGGAAACTTGCAGCAAGTGCGTTTCGACCCAGCGGGGAAGATTGACTGTATTTTGGCTTGGATGTGGTCATGTGCGTCGTCATTCTGAACTCCGCATGTCCAAACAACTACAAATTGGTCGCCTCGCGGTTTAATAGTAACGTCTTTTTACAACCTTTCATTCAGCCCAGATTGGGATAAGCTTCAAACGCTCTACGTGCCAGAACTGTCGTGGAAACTTATATTCGAAGCGCGGGTTCGCGATAAACCCTCTTTTATCGGGAAAACAAACTGACTGAGCATGTACGACGGTCCCTAGGATTGTACAGGCATAAATGGAAGGTGAGATCGGACAGGAACGAGGGTGTGAGTTGCTCTGGAAAGTTGTTTGATCCACGAACGTGTCGGACTACTTTACAATTGTTGCCGGATTACGAATATACTCAAATAACTTGCTCACTGACTAGAGAAAACTCCATTATCGCTATGTCGTCTATTGGACCAGTACACGCGCATTCACTGGAGAACATGTAAGTAACTGGTACACTTGCAAAAGGCTCAAGTTTACTTTGCTAATTACGTCCAAGTCCTTATCTTGCACAGGTTCCCATTTTCGATGAAATGACCCCTTCCGAGATCGAGACGTTCAGGAAAGTTTGTAGGTCGACAAGAAATCAGGTCCAAGCATACGACGACATCGTGTTCGGAGTAACCAACATATATCGTTCTTTTTTCCCCTCTGCGGTCGACATCGAGAACTTTCGTGTGTTGCTAGCTCGTACAGGTGGAATCGTTTCCGGTTCGGTACTTGTGAAGGTTCTGTCGCGTAAAGATTTCCAACCAGCGGATTTGGATGTCTTCGTACGGTCATGTCACGCGCAGATGTTTGGGAAGTTTCTACTCGATATTGGCTTCGTGTTCATTCCGCTGGCAACCAAGATAGAAGGCAACAGGAGGTGCACAATCGAGCAAAACCCCGATTTTTACCTTGCTGTAAAAGCAGAGTTGTCGAGTTGGACGCCCAACACAGGAAATATCGCAGACCGATACGACAACTCTGCACTTGCTGGAGTATTCACATTCGTACACAAGGAGGGCGGTAAGATTCAGATAGTAGCTACTCGAACCGAACCGATAGATGTTATATTGGGATTTCATTCCAGTATGTGTCGATGTTTGTTCGGTGTTGTCGTTCTAACTTCACGTTTCAGCGGCGGTGATGAATATCGCAACAGCAACTCAAATTATTTCCTTATATCCGAAAACCTCTTTTATCGACTACAAATCGTTATTCCTCACCTCCACCAGTGGATCGGTTACGAGCGCGAGGTTGAAGTATTGTAGTCGCGGTTGGCATCCTATCGATACGATCACTGCGGTGGAACTCCTTGACTATGATTGTGAATTGTCTGGGAAGACCCGTTGGGTAGGGGATCGACATTCGTGGATCATCAACTTGGCTCCTCTTTCGGAGAAGGATGTGGATGCAAGTGCATACGATGCGCTTTTTACAACCTCCTGGAACGTCAGTTGTACTGGTGTGGATTCAGCCCGAGTCGTTAAGAGTCGGTTGATGAGTAATTTGCTGAGTGCCAGCTACATTCTTACGTGGGAGGCAGAACAGGCTGTACGCAATCATCCGTGTTTCTCTGCTCTGAAAAAGCAGTCTACGCCGATCAACGCAAATACTGCCGACGCCGATGATACTGCGCAGGAGTGTAGAGATATATTCGAAGCAGAACTACTCGAGGAAGAAGAGGAGGGCTCGGACGGCAGCAGCAGCGAAATATCGGAACTGCAAGTGCTTGTGCACGCTTTGGGCTGAACACTACGTCTGAACAAATTTTCATATAGTACACCATCGGAATACGACTGCGAGTTGGCCTCGCTGGAGATGTGGAGATACACGACAGGGTGTGTAGAATGTGTTCATCGGTACGAGTGCATCCGTGATACTCTTAGTCTACGATGGTTTACTGACTGAGCATAAGCGACACGAACGGTCCGCTCTGTCTCGAAGAGGCGGTCGTGGAATTTTTGACAGGTCTTTATCAGTATATAGCTGATAGCGAGAAAATGGACCAGAACATCCTTCGCCTTCGCCGGAGATTCCTCTCAATACCGTTGATGTATCCTAACCTTTCGAGCACGGTAATCATGCCTACCGGACATGTTGCAACCTTGATTCTGGATTGCATCCAGAAAGTAGCGAATGCCTCTCTGTCCGAAGGACTGAAGGTACGTGAACCGTCTACGTGGTCCTGCTATCAATATCTGAACTGTCCTCAGTTTAACATTCGGTTCGAAAAGAGGTTCGACAACGGTGAACATGTCGTGTGGACTGAATGTATCTTGGTAGTTCCCGTGGGGGAGTTGGCGCTCTTGAAGCAGAAAGTGGGAAACTGGTCCAAGACTGAATTTGCGTATGCAAGGCTCACGGTGAGCCTCGGCAGTGGCGTAGATTAGACGAAGATATAGAGACGTAGGTATTCTGGATAGCCGTAGCAGATTTGAAAGGTTACCATCCCTATAGGAAGCAAGAACTAGTCGATTCACGTTGAGTCTATCGAGAGACAGTCCACTTGGGGTAACTTTAGGCTTCCTTAGGGTCTCGTTTTCGTCAATGGTTACGTTGAAGTGAACCCCGTTTTACCTTAGATGACACGGGGAAGGCAAACGATAGACACAAGTATCACTCCGTGGCAAATTAAGATTTAGCATCCACCTGGTGGACGCTTACCTTCTACCAAAGGGGCAAGAAAGAAGGAAGCAGGATACTGGTCAAGTGGTGACGTGCGATTGCTGCGGTCAATCACCCGGAAAGGTATATGCAGTACATTTTTATTGGGATACTATAATTGTACCACAAGACGAGCATCTTAGTGTTACTATTCCCTCATGTCGTTCTTTCCTTTGAACAGCTGGGAGCATTTCATATCTGTATCCGTTCCAGCACACCAGGAGTTGCTCAATCGTATAGTGGATTCTTTCCCGCGAACGACAAACGGTTTGCTGGGCACGTTAACCACAGATGGGAATTACGGTGCACGTCAGATGGAGTTATTTCTCTTGCGAAACATCGCAGTACGTGAATCCCTGTGATTACGACCGCTGTTCTGTTCTGAAAAACACATTGCAGGAGTATCCGATTTCCATGCAGCGGAGCCTCCCGAACACGCCATTGCTCACCTCTCGTTTTCGATCCAATGTTGCATTGATTGTGGAGACGATGAAGAGCGTGGTGTTCGATGAAAGCGTTCGAAGTACACTAGCATTTGTCATGCAATGTCCGGTTGGATATTCTGCTGCAGAGATGGATCTGAGACACGTACCAAGCCAACAATTGTGGGCAGCGGAAGTGATCAGATTGGAAACGTCTATCACAAACAGGGTTGGAAGCGGTGTGCAAGAAGTTGCTTCAAGATACGACTTAGCGTCAATAAACTTGTTAAGAACGGACTTGGCGACGTTGTTGGGTGTGGTTGTGATATACGGACGCGAACTCCATGATGCTGCAGATGCAGGTACGTCTAATATTAGGAGTAGCGCGCACGACGCTCACATAGCGAGAGCACAGTCTTGACGATGGTTCCAATGGCTCAGTGGCAGGGTGGAAGCGGGGAATGACTGAAAGTGTATTAGCATACTCGATAGAAAGGAAGGTGTCACCCTATGTACAGATAACGACGACATACTCCATATGCTCTGACGAACAAGACGGCAATGTTGGACTCAGATACACACCGTGAAAGATTACGCTACCGAGTTGTATCGGATGTCGCTGTTAGATTGGCTGCGTCACGTTACTTTCAGAGCAGCGCTACGTTTGGACGGTGATGTGAGCATAAAGAAGGTATCTACCTGTTCACCGTATATTTCTTTCACAATTGACCAAGCAAAGGTGTTCAGACCGGGGGTCCGAACTGGGAAAATGACGACCGGTGCGGATGTCGAGAATGAATGAAAAGGGTTGAAAGACGTCTTAATGAGGAGGGTACCATTTGCTTAGTGAACGATCAAAATGGTCGCGTATATCACCTTGTCTGAGTGTCGCAAACGCCAGTTAGCAAAAAAAAAGTGGATATAATAAAGACGAAGGACGAGCCGAGACCGTGTGGTGTCCTGAAAGTAGTATCCTTTGTCTACTATTGTTTTGGCCCGAGTACCAGTTCCTTAGAAACACATGTCGGGTAGATCAAGCAAAAAATTTCGACCGGGGGAACCAGCACAAAAGGTAAGCGGTATATGACCGAATGGAACCCATTAGGCAGGAGCAAGAAAGGCTTGTAATGGTATGGAGATATGGATCCATAAGACGTGGGAGAATGTAAGTTAACAGGAAGAAACAACAAACGAGGCCTTTCCGTATGTCGTATAGTGAAAAGCGGGTAAGCAGGAACTGGCCGACGCGTCCGTTTACGGGGCTAAGAGCGTATTTGGATAAGGATCCTGCATGTAGAGTCGAAATCATGACGGAACACGGTTTCAAGCTTGCGAACGAGAATCTGCGGCGCATGCCGATGGTAGAATGGGCTTGCTGCAGCGTGTATACCACTGAACAGCAAGGGGCAGTATCCCGTGACGCTTTGTATAATATATGGAGGGGGTTTTACTAAAGAATAGGAAGGTATGTGATAGGAAACAGCGTATAGGGAAACGGCTGGACGTACCCAAAAGTGAAGATCGAAATGATGGTCTGAGGAAAAGCCAGTTCTGACAGCGAACTTGTTCACTTTGGCAACCATGATTCCTTACTGAGGGAAAAGCAGAACTAGAAACAGATGAGCCCGCATAAGTTAACACTGGTGAGCGCGACATTGACACAACACGACGCACGTATTTCGCGCTGGACCGTGTTGTTAGCTAACCACCAACGACAGGATTACAGCGTAGAGAAGAGGATAACAGGCGTTTTTGAGCACGTATGGTCAACGGCGTTAATTTCCGCCCATCAACATCTGCGAGCGACTAGAACCGTCAAGGTGACATGGACTTGAGAAGCGGTCAGCGAAAGTACGGAAGAGTATGTCAAGACATCACACCAGCTTCGGGTATCGGAAGGATCAATGAGTTCAACTAAATATCGTCCGTCATACTGTTTGATGGTAAAGAAAGGGTTGAAAGATCGACATGGGCAGTGATTCAGTAGCTAACACAAGCATTCAGTACCTCGACGAGGAGTTACACAAGGGATTACACACCTTTGGCTTCAATATCGATGACGACTCCTTCACGTCCCCTGGCGGCATCATAGAAGAGCGTGATGCACGAGGGCGCGAACGTTGAAGAGGAAGAGGCTATGGGGTTGACAGGCGTAGATATTGGTCGGAAATTTGAACCTAGCGGAAGGCGTGATTGGGATTGGAAAAGAGACCATGACAGAGAATGGAAGCGAGAAGGTGGTGGAACTGCAAGGAGGATGACTATGAACGGGGGAGAGATAAATCGTAATCCGCTGGCAGGGTTTCCACGGAAGATCCGTTCAAGCTAGTAGGTGGAAGCATTGAACTCGAGTGTGACCTGTGACTGACGATACCGTGGTGATCAACAATTCGTTGTCACGCGGTTTGATCCTCAGTGATAAATTCATGATATCAGCTGATTCCTGTCAACACACCTCAAGATTGTCAAGGAACATTGGTAGAAGTCAATAGTCATCGTTAAGATGCCGCTATGCTCACTAGGGAAGTGCCGGCGCAGCCGGCCTATCGCTTGGCTGGCTATTTGGTATGACCATTGAATATCAATGCATATTAATTCTATGGAAGTGTTATAGTAAATGTTCAATGTAAAATATTTGAATAGTCCATAAATCCGAGTTATAACCATCATCTACATGCTTTGTGGATTCGTTGTCAAGTTCCTGCATCACCGATGAGCACTGATACTCAAAATGTAGCAATCTTGACATGACATTTTTCAGTATGAGCACCTCCACATAATGTATAACTGTGGAGAAAATGTTGTGCTTCCACGGCTTGTTCATGTGATGGGTCATGAAGAAACACATGGTGACTAGGGTTTCTGCTCATAAGACCTTAGGGTATTCATGTGGTTGTAACAAGAAGCTGTTTTGGGATTTCGCATTTAAAGGAGGTACTTGATGCGTACATTGCTTCACGATTTGTTTCTGTTGATTGTGAATACACTGATGCACCAGCCAGCATACTGTTGACATTTCTTCGAGCCCACCTTAATATAGCAATGATGTATGTAACACAGTGAAGTAACACACCTTTGTAGCAGTCTACATATGGGTATTCCACTATGTTCTTTCTATTGTGCAATGGTATTTCTGAATCCAAGTCTTGTGATGTAGAAGCTGGCAAGGAGGGCATCTAGCCCACCTTATAACTTAATGCACACCTGCTACCTAAGGAAGATGAGGCATGAGTTGTATATTCAGGACCATAGGTGACTGAAGTATGGTTTATTACACTGTGCAGAGCGCATTCAACCTGACTTACGATATCCAACTGAATGGTAGCGACAAGGGGCCAGTGCGTTACATCTGAGCAAGGAGCAACGAGGTCAACATTACACGTTACAGGTACAAAATTAGGCAAGTGAGCTGAGTTAGAGGTGATCATGATGGGACAAAGTAAGGAGGAAATTGGATGTACTTGTTTCACTCAGTGATGTGTGCTTTATGCATTAATTACAGCAAACATACATTAAATATGCAGCTACATACCCTCGACATGTCATCAAGTCTAGGTTAGAGGTGTTTAAATCACGGTTTAATATATATCTTGATCTGTTAGAGTACGTATCAGACATGCCATCATGAAACCAAGCTCGAAGGTTCCTGTCTATATGACGTATTACAAAGTGACCATTTTGAAAATAGACTACACCTGATAGTCTATATGTACTAGATGTATTAGCAACTGGTATGCGGATATAAAGGTCAATGTATGGCAAAGAGTGATTAGGTCCAGTACAGCGAATAGCAAACAACAAGATGCCAGGTGACAAATGGAACTGATAACTAGACATTAACATGCCTCTGCATATCGTACATGTTCTAGACCGAGATGATAGAGTATCAGAAGTCAGATGATTAACCAAATTACTTATAGAAGCAATATATTCTGTTGGCTGATTAAACAAAACAGATGAATCTGACCATGATGGTCGTGGTGTTGTATGAGCACACATGGTACATATATCATATCTCATGCCAATATTCTGTAATTGTGGTAGAGTTAATTCCAACAGCTCTGATACAGATGTAAAAGCACCCATTACAAATCTTGAAGGATATTCATTGATTATCTTTTGTCTGTACATATTTCGGACATCAACAATAGTAATTAGTTGATCTACACACTCTGAAAACAATTGGTTCAAATAGTTAGGTATAGTAGATGGCCCACTGAAATAATGAGACCAAGTTGAACGGTCAGAAAGCCATAGTGGCCACAAGATACTAATAACTGCATCATATGCACAGCTGTTATTATCCCATGCTGGAGCTGGAATGTCACTACATGTTACATCACATGAAGCTAGATTGTTTCTGATACAACGACGTTTATTTTCAGTGTTATCATCATTGTTACATTGACGCTTTCTACTTACATCAGCAGTAATAACATCTACAGAATTGGTTTGAATATTACTAACCTTAGTATGCTCATTAACATCAGTTATTATGTTTCTTGCTATAGAAGTAGAATTACTCTTACCTTTGTCAGGCTTTGCTCGTGACAATATTTCCCAAGCAATTTCTTCTATATCCACTTCAGTTAATGGGTCATGTTCATTCCATCTTATAGTGTGATAGACAGTAGAAGGAATATAAGATACACCCATAATATTACGGAATGATCTAATTAGAGTGTTTCTTGTATTACCATGTACCTTTAAATGAAGTGTTCCATTATAACGTCGTTTTGTAATGTCATCTAGAAGCTCTAACTCACGGTATTCTTGACGCAGTGCGGAACCCTTAAGTCCCTTTGTAATTTTAGTTGGATCAAATCCTTGAAGAATAATTGTATTGTTTGCAGACGAGCTTCTCGATAATGCTGTGTAGTATGCATGAAAATCACGACAATTATTTAAATGTACTACATTATATAGTCTGGTTTTTCCCTGCGATGCAAAGTCTGTCATTGAAAAACATGGAACTACATCAACTTGTGTACGATGTATTTTAAGACATTTTCCATTAGGAAGGGAAACTGTAGTATACTCTGATGTAGGTGTCACAGGTATAACGTTTAATGGGAGTTGACCAATTTGTACATCTGAGGGGGGGTTAGTTAGTCGTACAAATAGTGTATCCAGTTTCTGTCTTGATGACGGTCCTCGACTTGTCCAGCCATAAACAACACCCTCTTGTCCTCGAGTTACATTTAATTCAGTAGCTAAATTCTTTCTAATCATTACTGGCATTCCTTTACAAAAGCTAACCTTGCCTGGTACAAGTGTGTTAGATGCACTAGGGTCCAATGTCCATAAGTACTCTTGCCACTTTGGTGTTATTTCCTTAATTGATATAAAATTTGGATTGCTGTCTTTGGAAGTGCTTTTTGGGCTTACTTTAATGGTATCTTCAGAGTAAAAACTACATAAATTCTGACCACACTCTTGTGCAAATCGCAATGAGCCAATGCGATTAATTTCATCTTTCTGTACATTAAGTGCAGTGATAATAGCTGTGTTTCTAAAGTGTTTGTGGCAGACTGAAGGACAGCCTGAAATTGTTGATGACACGTGTGAATTCAAAAATGCTATGTCTGCAGGAGTACAGTTCTTGTATCGCATATTTTCAAGTGCAGTTCGAAATTGATTATCTTCATCACTCTGAACCAATTGCCTCATATTCTTTCTTAAAATTACAACAGTTGTAACATGATGCCAAAGTGACTTTCCTATAGCTTCTTCTTGCTGACGAACTGTATTAGTAAATGCACCAATTTTTCTACCATATAAGGATATACTTTCACCACCCATTGGTGGTGGAAGTTGAGCAAAGTCTCCAGCAAAGATCATATTAAGACCACCAAATTCAATATCTTCATGTAGCGTACAGAGACACAACTGACGACTAATTCTATATAACTCCCATGCAGATAACATAGAAACTTCATCAAAAAATACATATGAAACACCCATTAAACGTTCCCTAACAGCTGGGAGGTTACTACTACCTGAAAATTCATTAATACCGAATGCTGAGTGATATGTTGAGCCACCTAAAAGTGCAGCAGCACTTCCAGTGGGTGCTACAACTAATAGTTTATAACTCTGGTTACGTAGTGTAAAGAAGCTAATTAATGCTTTTAAAACAGTAGATTTGCCTGTGCCACCCATGCCACCAATATACATTTTTAACTGTGTTGATCGTACAGATGAAGCATGATTTGTAATGATACGAAAAGCACGTTCTTGTTCCTCATTTAAGGTGAACTGAGAAAGCACAGTCTGAATACATTCTTTATGTTCTGTTACCTGAAATGCCTTTGTAAGATATGATTGATCAATAATTTGTACTTTATTGTTGTTACTGGTCTTATAGGACCTACGTGATATAAATTCTGCTCTTACCTCTGATGGTACATTGTTCATCCGAGCATCAATAACTTCCTTTCTTCTTGTCATCATTGCTGTCTTCCAGAAATCACGTCCAAGTATAGGTATATTCCCAAGTAAATCTGATGATATAGTATTAACAGTACTAGCAACTTTACTCCACATACATTGATCTAAAATAGATTGTATCTCTTTTTTTTGATTAAGCTGTGTAACATATCGACGAGAGAAAGTTGCCTGTTGGGACTGTACTTCAAAGTCATCTAAACCTGTATTGAACAGATCCATTTTTAATGTATCTGAATCATTTATATT
Source organism: Paramarasmius palmivorus (assembly GCA_037176845.1). NCBI lineage: Eukaryota > Fungi > Basidiomycota > Agaricomycetes > Agaricales > Marasmiaceae > Paramarasmius > Paramarasmius palmivorus. The sequence continues at coordinate 34,413 of JAYKXP010000172.1, read as the reverse complement.
ATTAGAGGTATCATCATCACCATCATTGTTATCTTCACTATCATCATCTAATGAAGCTAACAATGGATCCCAGCTGCTGTGAAGCTGATCATTTTTCTTCATTTGAGCACGATAGTCATCTCGAGCATCAAGACACTCATACTTTATCATGAAATTATTCATTAGACCCTTATGTTTATCTGTAAACTTGTATCGTGTGAATGCTTGTGCCCAACTTTCACTATCAGATTTAAGATCGATCCCACTTCGCCAGGGCTTAAACAAAGTTAACATTGTACAACAATAGTATTCATAATCACCACAGTCTCTTCTAGGTAGATTTGCCCCCACAAAATTCACCACTATTTTATCAGAGTCTTTTTGAACACGGACCGCATGAGTATCATATAAATCATGATTACTACGGAACCGGAAACAGCTTAGAGAAATTTTTCTATCTTTAATAGATGTTGATATAGCGCTATCAGCACTGTTATAACCATCACTTATGTATTCTATTTGGATATGATCATTGATACCTTTATCAGTTCCTTTACTTTTCTTACGAGCAGTCTTTAAAGTAATTCTATGTGCTATACGGATCCAGTCATATAAACAGACAAGCGAGCCTTCATCTGGACGTGCTGTATAATCTACAACTGGTGAAAGACCGATAATACGATTACCACGTTTCAACAATGCAACTTTCTCCCCTATTTCATTTGATGGAGTCAGAGAACAATCACGTTTCACACGGGTAACATATTGCTGCCAGTAGAATGGTATAAAGTGATGGTCTGTATAATGATCTGGATATCCAAGGAGATAAGAAGATATAAAGGGGGCACCTAATTCAAGCTTTGTTGTCAGCAGATTAACAATTTTAGTAAGTATTTGACGAGCCTTATCCTTACTATTATTATTTCCATTAATAATTGTTTCATGCTTTGAGAATACTGTGAGAATTGCATCAAATATTACATGTGTTTTTAGAGATCCCTTTGTAATGTAATCTGTTACATATAACACCACTGACTTGATTGCTGTACCTGAACCTAGAAAAGTCACATCAGTATTACTTCTAAGAAAGTAAGTGAGTGGATAGCTAAATGTGTTTAAATCAGGCTCGTCTTTACGCAATATAACGGCACCTGTTTCATGATCAACATATGTAGCAGGATGAACAGGACGTGGAAAGCGAGCTCTACATTTACCCCATTTATTATCTTGACAAGTTTTATACAGATGTTTTTTCTTGACTCTACCATCTTTTGTCACATTAGATTCACATCTGTGAACATTAGTTCTTAATATCAGCTCATTTACAGTGAAATTATATCTGTCGATCCATTCTGAAAATTCATTACATGTTTTACAATGTATATATGATGTATCTCCCAAATGTATGTGACACCTTGGAGGTGGAATCTCAGGTAGTGTTTGCTTAGGATCCTTGTATTGAGGATGTTTCTCTACTATACGTACACTATCATTTACCTCTTTAAAAGTCTTGCCTATAAACTGTCCAGCAAATACACTATCTAAATAGTGAATCAGCTTTTTTTCAAACATACTGTTACCTGATAGTAGCTTGTCTCGGATTTGCTGTGGTGAAAGTGAGCCTTTGATCCACAACAGCAAGTGAAGATGAAGTGTAAGGCGTCCTTGCTGCTCTACTACACCATAATGTGCATTGTGATCACCATATAATCCACAAACATTTGAATTACATCCCAGAAAATCTTCAATAAATATCTTAACAATAAAGTTAAAAAACCTTGCAGAAGCAATAGGATTGCTGGCTATAAGTTTTATTCTTGCTTTTTTTTCACGTAAGTCTGGGCAAAATACTTCATTTGTATCAGCATAATATAAACTAAGTGGATGTAAATTATCTGTAGGTGAAATAGTAATGTACCACATAGGTGCACCTTTATGTGCAATTAGGGACCATACTTCATTTCGCATATATTTTTTGGTGGTAGTTGATCCTGATACTTTACCTGCTACACGATCAAGATCAGTCAATATTTTAAAGCAAGCAATCTCATCAGGACTGCTTGGAATTACCTTTTCACCATTAGCCATTCTACTAGCAATATTACCAAGTACAGTCTGATCAATTTTTAACAGTCTATCAGCAACTGCATCAAACGATGATTTATCAGCAAGAAGCCAGCCAGCCTGTGTAGCAGATTTAACTTGTCCGTGACTGAAAGCAACAATAGGAAAGTTCTCATCTAGCTGAAACCGTTTATCATGATACATGAGCAGATATTTCTTATGTACAGCCTCACTTAATGCCACTGTTCCAAAGCCACCTAAACCATATGGATATAACCATGGAAACATCTTAGGATATAGTAATGGATTTTTCCAAATAGATTCACCATGATCTTTACGACCTATCCCTAACACCTTTCCCCCATTATCAAAATACTCTGCAGCAATACCTGTTATTTCATCACTAGTAAGCTTACATAAATCTTCACTAGTAATACCATGTACAGTAAACTGACAATCTCCATCTGGTAAGGCTTCCTCTTCATCATCATCGATAATAGCACCTGACTCACGAGATCTATTTGAATCTGCAACCTTCCATGTAATTGCACATGGTGGTAAAGATTCATCATATTGCATCAGATTGTCTATACTAAGCTGGACATCACTGTATCCAGAGTGATTGAGAATTAACCATGTTAATGCATCCTTTACTACATTGCGACGCACAAGTAGTGGTGTATACTTAAAGTCTTCAGGGGTAGGCTCAGCAGGGCCAGTAAAAAGTATAGCTAAAACCTCCTCTATATCTTCCTTTGGAGGTGGTAACATGTTATATACCTTTGGAATTGGTGCTTCAAAAGCCATTGCATTTGCTTTCATTTTTTGACCACCTCCTCGAATACGAACAAAGCAGGCTGTATGTCTAACACGCGAAACTAGTAATTTTTCAGCAAACTGTAAAGATGCGAGTAATTGTGGTACTTCACCCAGCCATAATCCATTTGCTAATGAAAGCTTTGGAATCTTGCCATTTAAAAGAGAAATGCGACATTGAACACAGATATACTTACACTGAGGTAGATATATAGGACCAGATTTACTACGTATAGGATCATTTATTGACATACGTTCTTCACGACCTATTCCTTCAACATCCAATAGCTTGAGTAAGTTTCTTACATTACGCAGTGGCAGTAACATTGATAAGGATACTAACTGCCCACATACAGCACAACCAGCCTCTTCAAACTTAGATGGGTCAACTTTATTACACGCATTTTGCAATATAGCATGTGTCAGCTTTAAATCTACAGGAGATGGTGGGAAATCTACATTACAATGCTCATTGAACAAATCAAAGATTGGGCGTTTAGTTGACTCTGTTTCATATCTAGCTTTCTTTTTACGTGGTGCTTCAGGGGGAAGTAACTTTAGAATGCTTACAGATAGAAGACAATAAGTACAATGATGACTAGCAAAGAAAATCTTCAGATCATTGATAGTCATAGTTGACGACCTCACTGCATGGTGCAATTTTGCTGCTTCACGTGCCTTTTGCATACTCATATAGGGTAGCATTGAGCTCAGAGATGTCATCACAAATATATGTGATTGCTGATCGAAATTAGCAACTCGTGAATGATCAACATGCGAGACGAACTCATATCTGTAGGATGAGTCAATGGATGCTATGATGTTTGAAGGTAGGATACAAGATTCTATTATCTCCCATGGAACGTTAGGTTTCTTTGCACCACCATATAGCACAGCATGTGTTAACGGTCGATCACGTTCCATACCACCGGCCCAAAGGTGAAAGTGTGTTGAGGGCGTCATCTCCAACATTGAACTTGTATGTACATTCATCCAGAGTAACCACCGGAGGAAGAACCAGCATATTGACCACGACAAACTGACGCGGTTGGTTGGACAAAACACGTCTTCTATAAACAATATCGCCGCGCAGTGGAGAACATGGTCAACAGGAGAAAGGGACACCACAAAAGTAATTTTTATCACTATACAAGGACTCCCCATCCAACAAAGCGCACCGAGCTTACAAGTGGCTATGTATGTGAATACGACAATGACCACCATATATTTACGGGTCAAGACAAAGAAAACCGCTACCGTTCCCAAAACACTAGCAATCCAAAATATAGATCTCGTTCCCGGTAACAGGGCGACGGTGTCAAGAAATGTAAGCGACGTCATATGGAAAGCAGCAAAACGAGCGGATCTCGAACACCACAACATGTTTGGAACACCAGCGGTCAATATAGAACCAGTATAAGCATTAACAGCATCTCCAGCTATGTCAAGGAGTCGTGGACGAAAACAAATTGAATACTCGAGGCCTTGCTTCTGGATGCTCGAGGTGTAGGTGGATAAAACTGATATGTCATTGATGGAACGATATTTCGCGATATATGGATTGCATGTGGCATTGGTATTGAATGTAACAGTGAATGAAAGATTTCTTCCAGCCTGTGTGTATTCCTCGTGCGAGGTGTCGCCTGATGAAGCAGCGCGACGGAAAAGAGAACAACCGCACCGAGACGGCAAGAGCATAGCCTCTGCGCAATGTACCGCAGGAGATTCCACGGTACTAACAGGGGCTCTGTTCCGTGCTAGTGAGGAAGTGTTCAGCGAACAACCTGTAGCAGATTCGGTCAATGCCTGTGAAGAAAATACAAATTCTGTCCATCCGCACCTAGCCAACAAGCCCCAGCCAACCGATATACTCTGATTTCAACACACTCGCTTTCGATCAAATTGGAAACAGAGCCTTGCAAAGTACGCATCGAGGAGGTGGAATAAAGGAACACGCAAGCCCCGGGACGTATGAAACCAAATCACCAATTATCTCACGATAGCGATAACCTGTGAACACGTGTACAAGTCTTTGAATATATAGATACCTATGGAATACATTTTTTGAGCGCGCTGGTCTACAATACAAGCAAGCAGTGACGCATCCCTTCACTTGCTATATCCCATCAGACTGGTTACTGCAATACCGCAGTTCAATCATGTACGAAGACGACAAATGCCGATACAAACACCACTCCATAGTATAGCATTGCGAAGCGTGCAGCGATAATTCCAGCTCTTCGCCAAACACATAAGATCCTCCCCTACGAACGGTATCAACTGCCTCGAAGACTGGTTGTCGGTTATCCAAGTCCTGTGCTAGAAAGGACAGCACGCTGTCAACATTCCTTAACAAATGCCGAGCGCTAGAACAAACGTGGAGCATTGCCACGCACTGTTGCACAAAGAACGAATCCCATAAATCTGTCAACTTAACTGTCGTCTTTCGATCCATCGCGGTGATGGATACACAAGACTCGAGGTTCCTGATGATGTCCGCTTCCAAAGCCTGCGACTTGCGCAAAAACCCATACGTGTTGTCAGCCACATCAGAACCGATGTAGCGAGGTCCATCCATTAGCGCGCCTAAATTGACGGCGACAAAAAGAGAGAAGAGCTGCACCAAGCCATCTATCCGAGTGATGTCGGGGACGTGTCGCCAGAATACATCTCCACGAGGATTCGAAAGAAGGTTTTCCGGAGGCTGCGCAAATACACTGTGCCAATACAGCAGCATTTGATACTGAATCGCAGCAACACAGGGAACGGGGTTATGTCCTACAGACGTTGGACGAAAGAAGGTATGAAAAGAACACCACAACGAATAGTCCATCGTACTCGTTGAATAAAAGTAGGAACCGGAAAGCACCGAAGGTTCCAAAGTGACCACCATACAAGGTATTCCAGATCGAAGAATACTATAGATAGATACATGAAAGTTAACGCTCGGATACGCATATCATACCAAGAACTGACTTACAATCTGTCACCCGACATCATGAGAAGTCCACATACCGTGTCCGCGTCGGTCAAACGGCCACTGAATGACCCTAAAGAACGAACTTCATAATCAACCGCGGACAGATCACCACCCCGGCCCTCGAAAAATATCAACACCGCTCCTCGGACAACATAGAGCTCCGTGTTGAAACCATGCGGAGCGACACCCATATCATAAGAAACCCGGGCAGTAGCGACGAAATGCCAATCGACACCAGTACCTCCAGACGTGCCTTTCGCACATGGACCTGGTTCTGAGCTAGGTATCTGAGTCAATGAAAATGAATCCGCAGAGAGGATTCTAGCAACCGAATCGAGAGCAGTGCATTCTGCATGAGCAAAGCAAATGCCATAGCATGACTCGGGAGAATCCAGAATGTCGATTACGCCAAGATAGCGAACTTCGCCGTTGGCGGCGAGATCAGGGAAACCCTGTTTCGGAAGCGAGGCACCTAGGAAACTATATCAGCTACAATTTCGATGGGACGATGAAGAACTGACCAGGATCAACCTCTCTCCTGAAGCAAGAATTAATGGCATCCACGTGGGAGTTGCAGTTTGAAGGTTCCGAAGAAAGCAATGAACCTCGAACGAAGATCGATTGAGTGCGCAACAGTGACGCTAGTTTACCGTTACCAGCGGTTTCTAGGAATTTGGAAGCGGACAGAACTTCCAACCCATGAATATGGGTAGCGTGTGGTGTGTCGAAAAGCCGCCCCAATCCATATTTGCTGAAGGCAGACAACGAAACTTTTATGAACAAATCCATGTCCCCGTGTGCGCGCTGATAACTGTTAGATTGGCGCAACAGCTTAGACACAAAACATATCTCTCTTGAGGACTGTCGTAAGGTATCGGTTGAGAAAACAAAGGACCTGTATGGGGGTGTCGAGCACTTACGTGAAAAGACATCCTATATGGCAAGGACCTGCCATAAGGTGTAAATAGCACGTAGCAATCGCCATTTAGCACCCCATCCTAGTTGGAATGGGAAAACCAACATCAGTACAACGACAGAGATCGAGACGCGGAAATCTCGCCTTCAACACTTCCTCCACTCTTTGGCTTGTCATATTCATAGTTAAAGAAACCACAGGTGACGAGCATAAGAAGGGCTCCGGGGACGATAGCTGTACTAACACAGAACCCGGACGATTTTCGGTTCGACACAAAGAACTAGAATAGAACAGAGTATCCGTTCATCTTCAGGCACCGCAATATGAAGTAAAATCCATGCTTACACGTAGTTTTCGTCGGACACAAACGAAGAGATACTTCTGTCTTGCTGAAGGACGTCGACCTCACCCAGTTCTGGAGAGGAACCGCACGCAGGTTCCAAAATGGAAACATACGTATTGGACTCCATTGAATCGCCCGCTTCTTGCAATATCCTGGTCTCGTTAACCTCCAAGGTGTCGATACATATAGAAGGTCCTCGGGAAAGCGAACAATCGGAATCCACCGAACACCCCACTCGATCTCCAGAAGATGGTGTTTCGGCCGACTTATAAGCCAACGCAAAGGGAACAGGAGAAACCTCTCCTTTGTCTAGATTATGATCGTTAGAGTGCATTACAAAAACAATCTTCAAACGTACTTGTGGCAAAAAAATGCTTCTCGGGACCGGCTACTTCTACCAACGAATAGGTTTCTGCCAGAAACAATCGCAACGCTTCTGTAGCCGTGAACGAACCCAGGGAGATATCAAGGATACGCTGCCAGAGACACGTCTCAATCCTTGCAAGAATAGGCGGGCGGATATTGCCGTAATGATACCATGCCTAGTGAATCGCTGCTCAATCAAACGAATGAATCATCTCACGTGTATACAAAACATACCCTCAGCATCTGCAACCTCTTTAAATTCCTCGACATAGGCGCGATATCTTGTAGTATGATCAAAGGCGAAACAGAGAGTGCAAGTAAGAGTGGTTGCCGAAGCCTGGTTATGGTAGGGAGTCGAACGTCCACATCAACAACAACGTTCTCGGTGTCCGCAATCCTGTTCGTGGGATTATAAGCGCCAGGTTGGTTTACCGCAAAGATATAAAGTACCTGCATATGAGCTTTACCAATTCTTGACAAGACGAAGGAAGGTCAGAATGTCCCTAAAATAGAATAGCACCAAGTTATTGTCAATTCATCACAGTAATAAAACCGACTCACATGAAGCATCACGTTCAGATGGAACGCAACGCATTCCAGACTATATATTACCTTCGACGCCAAACCATTCTTGCGCTGTTGGCAGACTGCTCCCAAGAGCCGAACAGTAGCTGCAGCAAGACGACCAGCTGAACTCGATGTTTGCCGGCTTTGGTCGAGCACTGATTCAGGCTCACCCGGCATAGACATAAAAGAATTGTTGAGCCTAATGAGAAGATGCGGCCACCCGCAGCTCTCAGACAAACTTCCTATTCCCTTCTAAAGAACAGAACTTAGCAATTCTCGCCAAACAAAAAAAAAAAAAAAGATCGCTTACAAGTTTACAGGTGTCATCTTGGAACCGCGAACGAGGCACCATCGCAGGAGGGTTGGCCAGACGGGCTTCTCGGTGGTTCCCTTCCGAGCAATGAACACTGGACATCACGTCCAAAAGTCTAAAACCAAACAGCACTTGATAAACTGGATAGGTTACTCTGTCACCGGCAGCGAGACACTGCCGGTTGTCCAGCACAAAACGACAAGTCGGTTTTTGGTACACCTCCGCGGCCAGGCTAAACAGACAGCGAGCCAACAACTAACATTGCTATCAATTAGTAATCGGGCAACGACCAGGTGGAGAACTCACATGCAAATGCTCAGGCAGCATGGCCAGCTTGTCTACATCAGCAGTCACAATTGCGCTGGACCATGGCATGGCGCCTAGTAGTGGAGCGGTGGCTAGAACTAAAGCCACAACCACATTTCCGAAAAGAAAACCATAGCAATCAACACGACTAGTTTAAAGAGAGCATAACATTTCGCATACCAATATATGGATCCCATACAAACTGTTGGTGCGTAGCGTCGGTCGTTAAAGTCGCACCATCTAAATAATTACCAAAGTAAAGAGGCGGAAAGGAGGTGGTCATGGTTAAAAGGAAGGAAAGCTAATACCTGACAGACGCCATTATAAGTCTCTTCGCCTTTACATAACAGCCCGAATAAGGCAAACCTACATGGAGCCAGATGTCCTTCCCTAATCCGTACGCGCCACAGACGCATTGTACATAGAGTGATTCAATTCGGAAAAGAAAGCGTGTAAATTCGACAGAGGAATAGTGAACGTCGAGGAATATTTGCCCAAGCATCGGAGAAAGTTGTGTGGATTGCTGTCGTTGCCTGAGAAAGGATCATACACCACAACCCTTTCCCTGACATACTTTTCAAACGGAGAGTTAATCTCAGTCGTAGGAGGTCCGTGGGTGAGTCGCAGTGTAAAATGAAGAGCTAGACAAAGTAGTGAAAACCTGTATCATGAAGGAAAGATGTAACGACGCACTATCCTGAGATACCTGAGTTCCGATGCTATACCGCGTTGTATGGGAACAGACCACAAGATACCCTACGAACGTCCCGGCCTCCGTTTCGAAAGGACGAAACCTATGTACTCGGAACCCAGTAATCTCGGTCAAAAGAGACAGTATTATCTTCATGGTAGCATCCAGCTCCCACTCCCAATCTAGTGCAAATATTCGTGACATCCACATTGCTGGAATATTCGTCCAAACTTACCACCACGTACAAAAGACGCGTTGTACGCATGACACCTCGAGTCAATGGCCAGTGCCAGTTCTTCTGTTCTTATCCAACTGTCTCTGCGATGAGTATCCGTGAAGATACAAGCCACAATACTCACTCTGTGCCGAACACTTCAGATCTGCGTGGAGAAGCAGTATTGATTTCACCGAGTAACTGAGTCAAACTTCGAATAATATCGTCCTTAGCTGTAGATCGCATCAGTACTCGTAACTACACCCACAGTCAAGAGGAAAAGACCCCCACCTTCTAGTCTTTCTTCGTAACGCGCTCGAATTTCCATGATAACATTATCCAAAGTCGATGATTCCATCGTGTTATTGACCAACGCCATAGGACCATCCAGGATGTCGTTGGCACTACGCTAGATAGTGCGCAAGCTTGTCAATACAGCCCAGCAAAACATAATCGGGAGAAGAACTCCTACATTGCTGTGGTGTTCCATAAAGAACCGCAAGATTGTCAGACAAGAAGAGAATGGGAGAGACGCAATCGTCACATTGTCACATCAAACACATCACACCATCAACACATTATCACGTGAACAAAGGAGATACAACGACTATCAACCACCAAGAAACCTGCTACGCGAGACCACACATACAGAACGTACACCTAATCTATACTGCCCAGTACAATAGCAAAAAGTCCATTGAAATGTACAGTGTGATGGGTAGCCCCGTTCCCACGAAAACCAGTCAAGGTGAACACCACAGAAACCAGAGTGTTCTCGCTAACCTCTGCGAACGGATACCGGGGAAGAGAACTGTAATTCTCCCAGTCGTTCGCTTCGAAACGAAATCCCTTCCTACCAGTAACGGAGCGGCCATCGTACAGCGGCACTGAACAAAAAATCCATGTTCAGCTACGTTCGAGCAAGACAACCTGGATTGAACTTACTTCCATCATCAAACGATCTGTACGGAGGAGCACCACCCCGAAGGATGTTCACAGAAGCAATATCCGGAGACGACGGGAAAACGGAGAAAACAGTATCATGCTCGCCTTGCACAACGCGTCTACTGGATGACGCCTTCGCCGGAGAGGAATACGGAGTAGACGCGAACCGGTCATAATCTCTATCAGAACCTAAGAAAAGAAGTTAGAAAAAGAAAACCTGTCTGACCAACACCACGCAATACGTACTTCGAGGAGTCCACCCCTGACGCTTGGTTTGGAACACGATATAGCCATTCCGACCGGGCGCATGTAGCAAAGTATCGTTGAAAAAAGTTCCTATGTTTCCTTGCATGATTTCCCAATCATTCTCGATTGGCCGAACATGAAGCTGCTTGACATAGCTTTGACCGACTTCACGACCCTGGCCCACGTAACTCCGGGAACACACCCCAGTGAACAGAAACGCCGCAGGTCTGTTTCCCTCTGCATATGGCACCCTGACACACTCCCAAGACCGAGCGAAATTGTTCAGTGGTACTCTCGATATATTCTTGATGTCCTTATACTGTTCGAACAAAACAGATCGAACGAGTTTGCTGTCATGAATTAGAAAGACACAACGACAGAAAGCGAGCGAAACCTACCTCCGAACCCGGGGAATCAACACGTCCAGAAGATACCCATAGGAAACGGGAGTGAATCCATCAAAAGCGCTTTCGTTGTTAGGATATCCAATGAATTTAGCCCGTTTCAATCTGGAAAATAATTGAGCACTCGACCACAGTATCAGGAAAACTATTTACTGGTTGACCCACGGCATACTGTTGTAAAGAGTGACCAGCTCTGGATGTACTCGGTCAGCGTCTAATAGCGATCCCGCAGAAGTCGGAATATGGGCTATATTATCGCCGGCAGAACTTTCATCGTCATCCCCACTGTCATCCAACATCGAAACAGAGCCGGAAAACACAGATGGACTGCGCAGCGAAAAAAAAAAACCACCGAGCATAAGTACACCAATACAATCGATCCCGAGTTGAATCACACGTACCCGTTACCGGAAGCACTGTCCGAGGCACTCTTCTGGGCACTCTCCAATCGGACCATCTCCGACTCACTAAGTACAAAACGAAAATGTTATGAGTGTTGAAACACGATCGAAAACAAAAAAAACGTACATCTTGCTTCCCTGTTTGTCAATAACCTGACCCCGCACCACACGTCTGCAACAGAAATCAGATAAGTATTTACGGAGACTGTGATAAACACCGTAACAACCACATACCCGGCCGACAACGCTTCCGTTTCTCGCACGGAGGCTGCGACGATGCGACGAGTTGGCGTCACAGACTCCACAGCACTTGGCCTAGATAACACGAGACAGAGACTTAACACGAGACCTAATAGGCAAAAGCAACCGACGAACGACCTTGCATGGTCAATGTCATCCTCACCCCGGGCCTCGTTGTCAAGAGCGCTCCTGCGCAAGAATCAGCAGACGAAAAGAAGTAAACGGAAACCGTATTACATATCCCAGTCAGGAGAACTTCTAGATAAAACTAGTCAGTTTGAACAATAGCCACCACCGAACGAGATAGCTCACTTGCGCTCAGTATCGTCCGGAACACCTTTCCCCGCCCTCGACTCAACACCGCTCTGTTCGCTAAACCAAAAAAATCAACTACGCCCACATAACCCACGAGATAGGAACGAACGTACGCTTGCTCATCGCTGCTTCGAGACATAGCAGTAAGGGGAGAAGGCAAGTCATCATCGGTGTCTGTCAAGTGCCTGAAAGAGAACCGTAGTTAAAACATTTGCAGCTAACAGAGAACGGGGAACCACTACAGCAACAGGTCACCCCCATTCACACCACTGCGAGGACCCCTGCAAAAATTCCCAACGATCAGAGGAATAGAAACAATCAGCTACACCGAGAATTACCCATTAGTTGCAGAAACGGATTCCGCAGCCTTCGAAGCAGTAGCAGCAATCCTGCTTGATTTCCTAGGCGATTTAACACGCATTCGGGAGGCATTAGGCTCATAAGAGGTATCGGAATGTCTGTAAAAGACGATGAGAGATTAGCCGCGACGATACCAGCGATTAGGTACCTGTCTGAAACAGAAGCTCGATCCTCCCCAACTTCACCAGCCATAGCAGCATCCAACCTGAACCACGGAGAGAACACATCTGCAAGAATTCAAATGATACGAAGGAAGGGAAACCACCCACTTCGCCAGCAAAGTCTTGGGTTTCTCCGGCTCCGTCATGCGGTAAGTGGGTTTTTTCCTGTAAACAAACGTTGAAAACAATACCAAAAAAGAGAAAAAACACACGAACACTCTCCCACTGGAACGTTTCACATTAGTCACATTGTCCACACGGACATTCTCATTCTCTTTAATCGCGCTGTACACAACTCAGAAGAGAGACATAGGCAAGAACGCGACTCAACAAACGCACGATTTCCTCGGAGACACTGTTAAATCCTTGACCCGAACCTTGGAAGGTGAAGCACTGGCAACAATAACGTCGATTAACAGGAACAAGAATGAAACAAGCTCTACACACCTTTCCCCGTCGGCAATGCGGCGCTTAACAGCAACACTGGAGAACAAAAAGCAGCAACATTACACTGAGCACCACCTCCAGCGACGATATGAAACACAAAAATTACCTCCGTTCCTTCGCACCAGCCTCTCCTTTATCCGACAGGGTAGCATCCATTTCGTCCCAAGCGTTCACAGGGCTAGGTTCCCTACATACATTCCAATTCCATCAGCCTGGAACAAAGCCACAAAACCTGACGCCAACCTGGAAGGAACGGGAACAATCTGAGAGGCACGTCCTTTGCTGTCGAAGAAGGGTCACATGAAAACTGTGAATAATACGCAAAAGCCAGCTACCCTTTGTTGATGCCGCCCTTACGATCTTTAACAGCGACGACGACATCGCTGAACACAGGATTAGCAAAGGTCCACAAGCGAGCTATACGCATTGGAATACAACACACCGATCAACATCCACAGAACCAAACCGCCCAACCGTCAACCCAGGCTCGACCGCAGGCGCAATAGATCGACTATTCAAACAAAACTTCGTTAAGCAAAACGAATTCGCGGTACAAGAACACCTGCGCAGACCCACTTCACTGAAACCGCCGATTCTCCAGAGTCAGAGTCTTCGGATTGAAAGACAACGGAACCGCGAGAACTGTACCATCCGTTAGCAACGAGGAAACGAGAACTCCACTACAGTGGGACTACTCACCGAGTGTATTTCTCACGTTCAGTTACACCTTTCTCGCTTGACAAACAAAGTCAACACTACAACGGAACGACGCATGAAACATCTCACCGAGAAGACACAACAACTACATCCTCATCTGACTCAGAAGACACCTCCACTACTTTGCGCTGCGTGTACCTGATAGCGTACGAACGCGTCAGTAAGAACACGTCAAAGTGACCTACCTGTCTTACGGTGGAGACATGGTTTCAACCACGTCGGGTACCATTACATCTTTCTCAACATCGTTAGCGCCTTTGTTCTTTGTAGCCTTGGACCTTCCAGTCGAACGCCTAAGAGACTGAACGGTGAGCATGGTGGAAACAAGCGAAATGGTAAAATCGACGCACGTTGATTTCTTGGATGGCATGAATATCAGATGAAACGGACGAAAACTGCTAAACACAACGTTAGCGAGTATACACCAATCTGATCAAGGCCGACCTTTTTATATCGCATCCAAACTGCACCCCCCTTCATCTTACTCGAAAACCTAATCTAAGAGGAACTACAAACCAGGCGACCCCTTGCTCTGCCAAAGAAGTCTCAGCGACAGAAAGTTCACAAAAATGTCAAACACAGTTACCTCGCTATCCCAGCAGAGCTCCACGTCCGACCCCTTCGCACCAAATGAAAACTAAGTGAAGACGACAGGAAGCTAAAGACAAGAAGGACTTGATTACAAATCCATAACCGATGTGCCGTTAGGCACATCGGCCGAGGACAACGACACCGACGTTACGTGAATGCGACACTCTGGTCTTATCTCCAAGGCAAACGGGAACTGAACCATATCGACGACATCCGTTATGGCCAAACACGAACCCACAGCATTCATGAAGTCAAGAATTTGTTACACTACCGATTAAAAGGGCAAACTCACTCAAATTAAGCTTGGAACCAACTATCTGAACCAGAGGCGATGCTAGGGACCCATTACAAACAACACGAAGCCGGTAGCACACCAGATCCTTCTATTCAGCTCATATTTCTGAACCTCGACCTTTACAGCGATGGCACTCGAGGAAATCGCCTCTATCAGAATATCTTCAGCGTACATCGAACACCCGATCGCAAAGTATGCAGATGTAAAGTTTTATTTTACATTCCAGAACAAGAAATCAACTAACCACTACACAGGGTATACCTGGAAACGTCATGGATATCACCTGTATTCCTGCTGGTAACAACACAGTGTGGCGGTTGAAGAGTGCAGAAAGCGCAGAAGGCATACCCGAGGAGGTGGTCTTTACAATCCATGGCATTCTAGTCGAATCCGACCTTCCCCCGGTCACTCGACCATTCGCAAGGCACGTCGTGAATCTTCTCCATATCGAGTCAACTTCATTTATACATCACAAAGGTCACTTTCACCTCGACACGCACAACAACGTATCACAGTTACGGGTTTAGATACACCAGCCTTCAACACTGCCGTACACGGACTAGCATCAGTGGAGAATTTCTTGCGACTAAACGTGCGGGACGAATCAATAAGTCAAATAGGAACCACGATCAACGGCCATCATGTTATCGACATTTCGAACAGATATTTCACTGGGAGACGTTATGCTGACGGTACAGATAGAGAAGAACTATCCGTTGAAGTAGATCCAAATGGGTTTCTTGCCGAATTACAAGGAGAACATTTCATACACACCTCGGAAAACCGTGTGGAGTACTATCAGCGATTCACCAGTCCGTCCGGAGAACACCAGTAAGTGATCGCACTCGCCATTCACACACCTCCTGCTGACACTGCACCTCAAGCTTCAGGAAAATCGCACCAGTACAAATTAGAAACGGCGACATTCTCGAAATTCAGTTCACCATCGTACTCATCGACAAGAAGATCGGGAAGGGAAGAGATATGAGACAAACATTTAGCGTCAAGTATGTCTTACGCTCCATCACATTGTTGAACCGCACGTTTTCAGAGGTAAGTACCAAGCTACTACATCCTACCGCAACCAGCCAATTAACGATTTACAGCACCAGAGAATGACCATGCTATCAACTGCGAAACGCCTCACACTAAAACGCAAGGTCGGACACGGGGACGAGGAAGCAAAGGAAACACAGGAAAGAATGAAACGTATGGCAATAGATGGAGTCAGACAGTAAAATATCATGTACACCGATTAATCAGAGCCAGTCCGTGTCATCGGAATGTTACTGCGAGGTCCAAACGTCCAACCTATCCCGGATCGTTCACGAACTCAATCTATTGGACCTAGTAGTCACGGATTACCTTCACGAATATCAGATGAACACGCAACAGGGTTACATTGGCAAGAACGACGCTAGAAGTTACATGCTCATCGAAACAAACATTCGACCTTTCCTCCATACTGAATCTTATACTCTTCATGCGACAGGCCGATTACTGACGTGTTTGCCCGAAGCGCATCAAAATGCACCAGCGGTTTGGGATGGAACCGTTCATAGAGCATATGAAGATGCCTTAACAGAAGAAATCGGTTGATTCAGTTCCTCGTAAAGAATAAATACTGGTTACTTACCATACAACTACGTCCACCAATCGGTGGAGGTCGCCCCTCAAGACATCTTCGAACTGAAAATCGACGAGCATCGAGCCGTACCAAGGACGGAACAGTCCCTTCGTAAGCGATTCCAATCTCTTCGTTAGACCAACATTAATCCGCTCTGTGTTCCGTGCGTTCTGCCGGAAAGACACCACTACGTAGTGCATCGCAGGAACCGTCGTTACGAGAGTACGATCGATAGGGACACGAGCACCACCGACACCGGCACTGGAATTCAAGAACGGCATAAAGTCCTTACGGGAAAGGCCGTCATAACTAACACGAACGACAACGGGATCGCCCCTGACAGGAAAATGCAAGAGCATCTGCATAAAACCTGAGCACCAGAAAACAGGCGTGCTCAACGATAACCTCACCTTTGACCCACTAACATCGACAAAGGGATACTCCATAGACGGAGTAAATTCATTGCCCAAACCATCCTTGATCGTTCCTTGGACAAAAGACACCTTCGGTCTCTACAAGAACATGAACAACCCGTATATGTTTAAACATAGAAACAATTACTGGCCTGGTCGTCATTAGACTGTTCAGACCTTTCGTATGACGAATACACTTTGTTCGAACTCCGAGGCAGCGCGAGCGAATCAATATTCTTCCGAGGTCGAAGATCCTGTCCAGATCCACCGAACGTACCAGCGGACATCTGACCACCAGAAGAACATTCAGCGACAAGGTCATAGTACACACTGGAACACTCACCAAAGTCGACTTCTCTCGATCGAGATACCTATCAACATACGGTACAGACTCCAAAGAAACCATGTGTACAACACGCATAATAGGGCGCAGGAAACGACGAGGAAACAACAGGCGGCAGAGTGAGAGGAAGTATCAAAAGAACACTGAAAAGAAAAAGAAAAAACTCACACAAAACCCACACAAACCAGCACATACAATACACGTCTTCCTCACAATCTAGATGGAGCACAAAAACCCCCAGATTGACCTCTATTCCCGAGGACAATATGCTTCACGAGAGAACATTATCCAAAGGACGACCCGCATCCGCGACAATCGCGAGTGGATTCAAACGGATATCAGACAGTCAATGCAACAGATTCTCTTCAACGGCATCAGTTACGAAAACGTTCCGACGAATGTCATGTATACGAACGTGTGACTCACCTGGCACAATTCAAATGTAAAGAACCCCTTCAAAGTCGATACAATCGTCCCACAGAATCCTCCGAATTCTCGCTTCCGTGTACTCGATTTCGACCTCAAAACCTAAGAGCTACATCGGGAAATATTCGTGCTTTCTTAATAACCTTCAATCAGAACGGACGAGCATTAGCAAGCGGAAGGACTACCCTCGAGATCAGAATTCACTCGCGAACCAAGCCCAAAATTAGGCACCAGTCATCGAGGTCAATCTCAATACCAACCAACCTTTATCGTACGATACCACTGATCCATCGATAACCAAGGGTATCTCCTTTGACGCACGGAAAGGTACCACCTGAGTGTAGCTTAAGTTCCCCACGTCCACATCGGAGGATGAAACTCGCTGCAAAACCGAATAATACATAAACCGTGACATTCCCCATCTTTCGTACTATCAGCTACAACGACACAATGCAAACAGGTGAGCTTACCACTTATCATCGAGGATTCTGACACATACCAATGCAGCGAGCACCACCATCGCACTGAGACTGAACACACTGAGCATCAACCAACAACAAGCAGTGAGGACAGTAGTAGAAACTCTCATACGTTTTGGTACGCCATGCTTCCTTGTCGAAGACGAAAGACTAAGCATCCTCTGCCAGGCCTAGATGAAAACATAGTAGACATTCTTAGGCAAACGAACTTCATGTATGACCTCTTGGACCAACTATCCGATCTTAGCGACTCCGACAAAGAACCAGTCAACAACGAACCGGCCAATTCCAACGAGGAGACCACTGACGACGAGATAGACAGCAATAAAGAAAACTCCAGCGGCTACAGCGACATGGAAATATTGGAGAACTAGAGGGAAGAAACGTCGCCTGGCGAACATGTATAGATCGTAAAGTAGCCTAGCCCACGACAATCTGTACCTTGAATTGGTTTTGCCGAACAAACCCTGTCAGTGAACAAATTTTACGACCAACATCAGCATCGTTCGCGTTCTCTGAATACAACGTAAACAACATACCAGACAGACATTTCCGACGCTCCTCGATGACGTTCGTATGATTCGTATGAGAGTAACGCGGCAGATAAGGCACCCACTCAATCACCCTGATTATTCCGGACATTGCCGAAAAAATTACTTGCCGAACACTCGGATGATCACAAGACAGCTCCCATTTCGACAAACACAATGCGTGCGCAATATCTACAACCTGCAAAAATTCACCGACACCACTGACATCGAACTACTTCAGCAGGGTTCCCCACAGATACCACCGAAACCACAACTCCACCATACAAAATAACCAAACACAACCTGGATTCTGAGACTTCTTCAAATACCGAAAGAAAGAACTGCGAAGATCACGTTAAACCGGAAATACCACCAGCCGAGTGAAGAACATACCAGCATCTACTATGTCGTACAAGTCTGACCCAGAAAGAACCTCCACTCCGAGACAACCAGCAACGCTGCCACGCAGCCACTCCAACGTTTCAATATCCCGTTTCGCCAAAACTAACTCCGGTCCAGTTTCTCCATAAGCAAGCACGAAGTTCTCCAGCCTCGCTACTTCCACGCACCAAAGCTGCTGCGTAGACATGCACGAAAAGTCTTTATCCGGTCCACAGACACCTGCTGGACAATCTAATGCCGATGCGACAAGAGCCCGCGCAGAGGTATCCTCGATTACGGAGACCAGTGTGTTCACGATGGCCGTCATGCAGCGACGGAAGCGAGCCGTCAGCATTGGACGCTCACACTCCATCATCTGAACACGAATTGGGAATTCCTACAGTAGGAAAATATATAAGCTTAACACAAGGACTGAAAACATGTTGCTTACTCCAATGTTTCGAAGAAGAAATAGCTCCTCGAACAAATCATAAGGCCGTTTGGAACTGTCCACACTGCGCAGCAGATCGCCCTCTCGAGGATAAGCTTCTACGATGCGGCAGAAGAACTCTTGGTGGCAAGGCAGAACCACCTCGAACAGCGTCCCCTTATCCACACCCGACACCGACATGACAATAGCGACGAAATTCAAGAACTGAGGTATGAAAAAACAAAGTAACGCCAGCGACTAGCGAGAAGATTGGAAATAAAAAAATCCCAATCTACGCTTCCTTTTATACCTCACCGGCGGGAAAAGCGAGAGTTACCGACAAATGTCGGGTGGTTAGACAGCGGCATCCTTTAGAAAGTAAGTTAGAACCGTCAGTGCATGGAGCCATCAGATTCCCACCTGGAAGGAGATGAACGAGAATCTCAGCTCAAAAAAAAAGACGCGAAAAAAAAAACTTTAACTCACCCTCCAATAACGGCAGACGACCCTAAAAACACAACCTCACGACCGAAAAGAAACACCCGCATCTGAAAGCAAGCTCTGAAAAGAAAAGCCGAACCTGCAGTCATAGTCAAACAAGTCCTATTCTAGAACTAAGCATCGCGAATACACATCTACTTGCGCAAGAAAGCGAAAAAAAAACCCGCAATGTAACAGTAACAATCGTTCTGACACCAAACTACAAAACACACAGCTGCTCCAGACATCCCTGTACATTCAAGCACGCCTACTAACCAGTGCCGATCCTTCATGGAAAACCAACGGATCCAACCTCCTACGTTTCACAAACTCTTTCAACAACACCCAAAAATCCTCATCACCGGGCCAAGCCGGTACCACTTGCGTCAAGCAACACAGGTACTCCAAGTCCCGATTCCCTTCGTATACACTAACCTTCGGATCTCCGTAAATAGGAATAACGGTCTTCGGATGGAAACTGAGGCCGACGTATAGCTCGTGAACCTTGCGGTGATAGCGAGAAGGGATAAGAGCCACGACCTTCACCGACGCAGGCAACACCATATTGACCAAGAAATGATCAAGATTAGTGTCCCACGGCCGAGTGTACAATACAACTGCAAGCTCGACAACGGTGGTAAGATGTTCCAGGCTAAAAGGACGAAGCCCCATATCAGGAGCGCCCCATTTACACTGTACACAAACTCGACGCAAGGCAGGCCAACATTTCCGGATGTTCGACCGATCCAGTCGTGGAGCGTTATCGGAAGTGACAGTCCTGAGGAAATTGCACGCTCGAGCCATTTCTCCGAGGCGAGCATGGAATTGCGTAGT
This sequence comes from Paramarasmius palmivorus, assembly GCA_037176845.1. Taxonomy (NCBI): domain Eukaryota; kingdom Fungi; phylum Basidiomycota; class Agaricomycetes; order Agaricales; family Marasmiaceae; genus Paramarasmius; species Paramarasmius palmivorus. Next base: position 13,793 of record JAYKXP010000172.1, on the reverse strand, counting down.
CCAATCCGGGTCCATCAACAGATAGTACGGCGCCTCCATAGTTACCAGGTTCGGGAATACGTTCGTACGCATCGCGTACAAAATATCCTGGTGTACACTGGTGTTCATAATCAAGAGCTCCACATATGGCGCGACCGCAGCGACGATAGCGGGAATACCACCCGGAAAGGGCAAAGGTCCATATGAATCAACACCCGAGAACGGAGTACAAGCCCAAGTAACGGACAAGTACCGAACGTACTGAGCCACCTGGGCGTTGGACGACAAAGTTCGACTTAAACGATAAATTTGCCTGGGCCCACCAAGGCGAATACGACTATACAGCACTGGATATAAGCTACGAAGTTGTGAGTGGAGCCCACATTCAAAATAAAAAAAGGACACGCACCGTCTTTTACACGCTTTGTCCAGGACAAGAAGTTCAGAGACGCTATCTCGGGTCTCCATACGCTCGCATAATTCAATCGCCAAGATTTCGTCTAGAACATCTTGAACCAGAGAGGGCTGTCTGTGAGACACAGAGCGGTCCACATCCCCAGGGTCGGCGCTGAGATCAGGACTATCCGCGACCATCGTTGGGAATTACGATACGAACCCAAACCCTTTATATAGCCTTCCCCTCCGAATACTTTTAATTGGCAACCGAAAAAAAAGCGACTGACATCGGAAGTTTATCTGAAAGAAACATCAGCGAACCGTATCACCCTGCATCAGAAGGTCTCACCGCAGTCACCGTTAACAGCTGCTCCAAAAAACCATACCTGGAAAGCCACAATGTCGCTTTCCATCGTAGTCGACAGGAAAAATGCAGAACGAGAGAGCCAGCGAAGAACGACACTTCCTGGGTTGATCACGTATCCCACGAGTACACGAGATCGTGGTAAATTCAGCAAAGCGAGGCCTTGTTCGAGCTTACTACCGAACACACCGGACAATCAACTCCAATCGAAACCATCCATATCATATCCAGCAGAGCAGCGAAATACAAAACAATACAACATGCATCACAAAAGCGGCCACATTTTCGTAATCACATCCAAAGTCACACCGCTGTTGTCGACGATGCACAACCTAGCAGCAATGACACCCCTACACGCTTCATGCTCCCTCCGAATACTCACCATAGTAGCAATGACTTCGGAGCAAAACTGCGTCGCACGGCAATGCAGAGACTCCCGAATAACCGTTATACACTTGGAACTGGACACTGCTTTGACGATCCGAGGTGTACCTCCTTCCGTCCGAACAACCGGCCTCTCCTCGTAGCGTACTGCAAGCAGAAACGAATGATGAGAGAGAAAATTTCCAACAGAAACGTTTCGTCTCTCTATCTCGTCCTTAACCCTTTCCGCCATTAACTTCCACAGCTGAATGTCATGTTTCGCCATGTACTTCCTCACGGCCATAATGACATCCGATTTTGGGACATTGCAATGACTACGATGGTCCCTCCTATCGTTCTTTTGACAAGCCGTAGACTAAATGACCAGAATATTAGCCCAACTTCCGCTTTCGACAAAACACTTACACAATACGCATCCACGAAACACTTCGAACAAAACCTCATCTTTTCGCACGGAAATATGCCAGAGCAACCGGCGCATATCATGGGATACGAGCCTTTCTCGCATTTCGTAGACCTGTGCCCGACATCCTTGAGACGGCAATCCGAATCCTGCCCATATATCATTCAGCGTCAGCCAAAACACACGACAAACTACAACCTACACAATAGAATACCGTACGACACTTCGAACACGGAAGGGCCTCGTACGGGCTCAAACACCATGAACAAGTAGCACACTGGAGGAGAAGAGGCATGAGTTAAAAGGTACGTTCACACTCGACTCTTATACCTGCATAATATAAGATTCTATCAAATCAGGTTTGAATTCGACGGACCCCACCACTACATCGTGCCAACCAGAAAAGCATAACTGGCAGCACAGCATCGCCTTTGGTCCCTCAAGCGGATATACAACCCATAACCGTCCAACAAAAGAAAAGAAAGGGAGCCGTAAACCCATCACGAACGACCGGCCTATTATACAAGCACAACGTTCACCAAGATAACATACATTCTTCAGTAACATGCACGCAATCACCCCCACCTAACTACACACAAGAACTACAATCATACATCACAGCTCCCTCACGAGCGCCTCAACATCTATACCCACGTTACCTATAAACCAAAAAAACAACCACGGTTCAGTATAACATTGCCAAACCAAGGGACCGACAAGTGCTTACCAAGCACCACGGCACCAGCTCCAGAACGATCCTGAAGAACTAACGCCTCCAACACTAAAAAGAAGTCAATAAAAAGACAGAACCAAGAACAGCACATTTCAAAAGACTCACAACGATCGACGTGATGTTGGATAGACACACCGGCCTCGATGTCGACTCCCAACATATCCGCGAGAGTGGTATACATCCAATACAAAGTATAGACGTCGAATTGACCTTGAACGAGACCCGCACCGACGTCAAGCTGGGTCTTCAGGCTGCCCACAAGCCTATGAACTTGAACAGCCCACAGTTGCGTAGTAGTCGCCACCGACAAGTCCCTCTCAGGCACAGAACCCCCAGGAGGACACTCGAGTCGGCGCCTAATCGATTCGGACTCCGTATCACCAGCCAAAAGACTCAACAGCGAGTCTATGACCAGCTTCAAGTTCTTCCGAAACCTTTCAGTAAGAACAGGTCTATCGCTCGTGAATCGCTGATAATCCAGCGGGAAAGTCTATGTCACACCGTCGTCAATAAAACTCATCTTTACCAGGGACACCGGACACCTACCGCAAGATTGTGCAAAGCGATCAACTCGAGCTTCGCGTCCTCTGGGCTGGACCCTGGCTGAATCGGACCTAGAAAGCCATTCGATCCACGAGGATAAGCATCCACGACGCGATTAAACAACTCCTGCAGGAGCGGAACGTGATACATTTCGAGGAAAGCTCGCTCTGCAGAGGAAATACCAGGCATACTGTCGAAGGGGATCAGATGATAGTAAACAAGGAAAGCAGCGAAGTATGTGGCTATTAAAGAATGCCATCGAGGAAAAATAAACCTCTAAACCGGGAATAAATCTAGGACCGAATTGGACCTACGGATCACATCATGATCCACCCACCCTCGTCTACAACATCGACTGCCATTACTGACAGCTTCCAGCGGAAAGAGTTGTACTCAAACTTTCCGAGAACCTCGAACCGAAACTTAAAAAATCAGAACCAATCCAAGCACCGCGGACACGGTAAGAATGCTTCCACCCAAAGCACACACGAGCACCTCACTAACCACCGATTCCACCAGCTATTACCCAACGCTGGCCGACACTCCAACCCGACAAATATAAAACCCGATTGCATTCATGCCCGTAACACAAATAAGGGGACTACAGTAAACGCAACGACACCATAACGTAACGTTGCCTCATCCATCCACGCCAACGCAACTATAATAGACACTGCACCCCAGAAAAAGATACACACCATAACGAAACCCTCAGATCTGAATGCACTCAGGAACAATGTATCCAAAGATACCGATTCCGACGCATAAATCTAGCGAACCTGCTTAGCAACCACAAGGCTCAACCTTGTTTGTTAGCTCCCCCGTCGAGTCTAACTAATGGAGCTGACTCCCTCGAACGGCCTAGACAAGAATCACCACTTTCAATCGCAATTCAATCAAACCCTTCATCAGAAAGACGGATACACCCGTGTCGGGTTATACGTGCAAGTGCGCCACAGCAAACAACGCGGCGCGGTATTATTTCATCCAATTTGTGGGAAACAAAGCCCTTCAAATGAGAGAGGTTCTTTTCATAAATTGGACCGCCGACTCACAGCTTCTCACTCCACCAGCACACGCATCATGGCGTCTCCTACACAGGTACACTTCTTCCCACTGAGCCACACTTCCGTTTCACACCCATAAACAGATATCGTTCAACGGGGACCAACTCAACTGGCTTGCCCACAAAATCGCATGGTTAATTAGGCCGCAGGTAAACCCTGTCGCCGCGAATTCAACTGTAACAAACCAGCGAACGACCAATCATGGCCCTTGGGAGCCAAGGTATTTCATCCTCCAAAACCACCACACATATAATCGCTGACCTCAAAATGCACAGGTCCGACGTATTCTTCGATCCACAAAGCAAGGTCTACATAGCTCTATTTGAGGTCCCGGGCGTTCGAGCAGAAAATATCAACGTCATCGTCTCTGCTGATGCAGTTATCGTCGAAGGTTCTCGCTACCCGAGCTTTAAGATCTACAATGCGTCGACTCGCGAATGGGTGGACACGGGAGACGATTTCGCACACCAAACAGCACTCCCAGGGGTACCCGCTTCCCAGGTCACGACCTCTCGACCTTGCGTCAGATCAGAAATGAGATACGGCAGATTCAAAAGGTCGTTCTCTACACCACCACATATAACGGTAAGCCGTATCCAGCTACATGTAACCAACATCGCTAATGAAAACACACAGACAAACGACGTCCGCGTCTACCTGTACAACGGCATACTACATGTGCAATGGCCATTGTATCCAACCCAACCCAACCCAAGCAGCGCCGAGCAGCTCAAACGGAAGGCGGCAGACGACATATCTCCAAGCCCCCAAAAGCTGAAAACTGAGCCTAAACCATTCGATATGCCGGATTCGAAGTAGCTATCACATGTATTAGACACAGTTCGACGAAACTAAATTACAGCGGTGACAACAACGAATTACATCCCAAACAGATTCAGTTCGACACTTAAATACCAAAGTGACTTCAGTAAACCGAAAATGAAGAGAATAAATTGAACTACAAGTCCAACGGAGGTGGGTTCACCTCCACCACACGATGCCAGGTCCACAGCATAACTCCTTGTCTGGGAAACTTAACTACAACAATATCATCAGCACAATAATCCCCAGGAACCATTGGGAAATCGTATCGTTCCAACGAAGCTCGATTAACGACCTGAAGATGATAAACGGAATCTCCAAGATCCATCATAAGACATTCTGTCGGCCGCAACTTCGCACGCAACGCCAGAAAGTCCTTGGAGTGAGCCAGCAGCATCCGATAGACGAAGTACCTCGCAAATGCCTTGTCAAATCGCGTCACCGACATCTCGCCCGCTTCCAACAAGTATCAGTAAGCTACGCAACAAAAAAGAAAAGAAAAGAAGAAGAATCTTACCCAAACACGACTTCTGGCGACACCTGCACTTTCCACGATGTCTAGTCCCCCAATCCTCCCGCTGGCAATGCTCGGAACAATAAGTACTTTCCATACAACCCTTACACAAGAATATCTTCCGCCCACGAACGTCATCCTTTCCTTTAACAGTGAGCACGGCTACAAAACACACTATATCACACTCACCGGGGCCTCTCCTTGAAGTCGAAGGAGCTTGTCAGACAAGTCTCGCGGACACTACACCAGCAATCAGCACCAATATACAACGAGAATCACGACTCACGGTTTCATTCGAACAAGTCCATTTCGTCTCCTTCCGATACTCCGATACCTTGTACCCAAAGTATATCTCGCAGACTTGAGCAACCACATCAGCCCACGATCCCCAGCCAACCGGCGATGTCGGATTCTGAGGACCACGATGGTTCAAAACCTTCTTCACCGCACACAAGATACCCGGAGACAACAAATGAGGCAACAGTGACTGCAGGAAAACATCACAAACCCTCTCCAACTCCGTACCAAGGCGACCGTAATACACGTCGGCTGCTTTCACGTTCTCAACTTCGACATACGCACCGATATCCAACACTGCCCGAACAATGCCGCCACGTACCGCATCCAACACCCACCCACTACTGCCAAAAGACCTGCTGACAGTGTCGAGATATTCAACACAAAGCAGAAGCAGCAACCCAACCATATCCACATCAAACTGCAGATTCGCTACATCCCCACCGCGGAGAGCCCGACGAAGACGATTCGTGGTATACAGAGCACAGCTGGCCAACCAATGAGGAAGACGAAGCTGCATGAAACGGAGCGTCGATTCCTTCAAATGCATCAAAGCCACAGCAATACCATGAAGTTCTGGAGCGTCTTGCAGAACACGGGACGGTCGGAGAAGATGAACGAAACGCAAAACGGTGCTCCTTGGAAAGTCGACCTCCGGATGACTCCGAGTCACGCTTCCCAATATCAACCGCGACCTTTCCCCCTGGAACGTTCCTGATGGCCAATTCGGGTGGATAATCACTGCAACAATATGTCGCAATACGGAACCATCCACAGCCAACACCTCGTAGAACACCCGCAAACACATCACCATCGCATCCTCCGAGCGCAAGAAAGCATTGCAAAGGGCAGAATCGCCGTGATATTCCAGGACAACGTAAATCAATCCAAAAACAACCCGAACGACTTCATTCAACCATCCAGGCGTCTCCAGTACAGGAGGACGATTGACGACCGGCCTGAACAACGGGCTCCAGATTTCGAGTACAACAAACGTCCTTCGGAGAAGTTTCCAACTAGCCTCTCCATCCTCGCCAGGGAATTCGACCGCAGTGGACGGGCCAACAGACCGAAGGTAGGTGTCGAAAGCCTCCAAAACCGCCAGCAATCGACAACAATGCGCAACAACAACCGACGACGCAGCATGACCGCTTGGATGTTCCACGTTGAGCATGGAACGAATATGCCCAAGAACGGCAGGATTAGAGCAGCTAGCCATGCTCCGAATGTCTTCGATTGTAACAGTAGCCATGAAAGTCTGCAAGCGTTCATCAGTACGACCCATAATAAAGCGCAAATGACGCACCAACGACCACGGAAAGGGAGAATAAGCCCACTCAACCCACAATCGCCCTTAAGTACAACCTAACTGCATTTACCAGTAACGTCACGTAGCTAAATTGACTGAGAGGTTGAAAGACAGATGGGAACATCGTGGCCTACAAAAGATGCACCAGAATCAGCCAGACAGAACATAAGAAACACTGACCTTCACAAAGAAAAACGGAAACAACGGAACCATTCTACCGCCTGCAACAGACTGTCGAAGAACAAGTTGAAAGTAAAGACTGAAAGTAACACACTGAGGGCAACCGGTAAATGCCGAAACTCCGAGAAAACTCCAAGAGGAAGGCATGCGAAAATTTCGCTGATGGATACAACCCCATGGCCCCCATAAAGAACGAGCTCTTCATTTCATTCGAACTCGTAACCCCATACACCTCTGGCTTGCTACCGAATACCGACTTCAGCGGGAGAAGTTGGGAGTACGAGCGCAAGCGTTATACGAAATCTTTTGTGGAAACGAGCGTGATCCCGGGCCGTTTGGAGACGAGCGCAAAGACAGTTTCGTTGAAACATGACGAGACATCATACGAGAGAACGGCTGATCCCTTTGCAAACTGCCACAGTTCAAGTTTATTTTCGTTTCTTGTTGCGTCACTGGCCAACTTCTGCCATAGTACAGCCCACTCAAAATCATCGTTGGGCGCACGGGTATACTGTGGATACGTCCGATACTCATCTACATTCTACGACTCCAAGAGCGGGTCGTGATGAAGCCGAATTAGCCCACCCTACTTGGGTTTTCGACCCCCGGAAATTGGTATAAAAGCAGACACCAAAAAACACCAAAGAGCAGCATTCACCACTCTCATCCACTACAACTCAAAGCTTTACTCTTTCAATTCAAACATGACTGGGGTTGGCCTCTTCGAGGCAGTGCTGAACCTTTAGGTTTATATTCCTGCCACTGTGACGATGCAGCATGCAGAAAAGAACCACCGAAGTTTTGCGATCTCACTGCGTTTGAGTCAGCGCTCAAGTCAGTCTAGAAATAGGAGTACAGCGGCATATTCATTGCGGGATGTTTCATAAAATGAAGTACAAGGCAATACTGCAGGCTACGAGTATGGGATAGTTGCAATACATGTACGAGTTGAATGCCGGAGAAATTGTGATACATAAAAGCAAAGTTCCACGGATGATAATGAATGAGCACTTAGTCCCCGAGTCGAAAAACTACTCGTTCTCGGCTCCTGAACCCTGCGCGCCCTCGTTGCCGTCGGTCTGCTGCGGAATTTGCACCGGATCGGTAAGAACGATAGCGAAGATTAAATTGAAATGGGCAGTAGGATGGGCAATGTTGACCTTCAGTCTCCACGGTCCAGAGATAGTGAATCCTGGAATAACAACGGAACCGTCCGGGATCTCTCCAGGATATCGCTTCATTGAGGCAAGGGCTTTCCAGCCGTTGGTAGAAGGCCTAAAACCCTGATTACCTTTCGCAGGGTCGGGTCTCCCATCATAAATGGGTACTGAAGGCCTTCATCAGACAAACGATAAATTGTAGCAAAGGCCAGACCATCGACTCACTTTCCTCGGCAAAGAGTTTGAATGCCGGGTGAGGAAGAGTAGAGGGCGCACTTTCGGCGCGCTTGTTCTTCCTCTTCTTCTTGGCGTTGCTAAAGTTGTTTAGGCTTTCTGTGCTGGGTCCCGCTATTAAGGAACTTAGTATGCAATCTGCGCAAAGACGAATTGTACTTACAAGGGTCCCGGGGAGCTGGTGGAGAAAAATTTTCTCTCTTCGATTGCAGCTGCAGCGCCGAGCGAACGATGGGGCAATGAACAGCGTCGTCGTTCATCATCGTGCAGATGAATGCCGAGGCGTATTCAAACTCCTGTTCGAGTAATTGCACATAGAGTTTGCGGGATTTCTGCAAATCGTCTCCGGTACCATGTAGTAGCTCCGATCCTTGAGCAAGTGCCACCGTGACAAAGACAGCAGGTAGGTTAGCGGCAGGTAGATTGGTGGCGATGACCGCTGATGGCATGTTGCGGTGAGTGCGAACAGTAAAAGGAGAGGTCCTCGCAATATTCATATACTGATCATGCCGCTCAAAAGTCATCATACGAATAACGGCACTGCGAACATCAACGTCAGTGAAGTCCGGTTTATGAAGTTGGAGGTCTTACGTTTGCTCGATGGTGTTAAGGTGCGGCATAACCTTTCTGTATCGGGCCGGGAGGGCTAGGGCAACCTCTGGTTCTTCAGATAGTTTCTTTGCATATGGGATGAGGGTCCCGGGTCGCATGCTGAAGTTACTATTAAAGCGTATAAAAGAACGAAGGTACGTACTTTGCTATCCAAGGACGCTGAGCTAGATTCAAGTAGAAATTTCGCAATACACGATGCTGGTACTTGGTATGGAATATATGCCGAACCACAGGAAGCATTTTAGCATAGGGGTCTTCACTGTAGTATGTCAAATTAATGATGGTTTATCTCGGAGTAATCGAAACATACTTGTTAGCTTCTTCTTCTTCAGACGAACTTCCGCCTCCTGATTCGTCATCATCTTGTTCTTCTGCCATAGATACATCTTCGCCTTCTCTGCCCCGATCTTCCACTTGCTCGTTACCGTCGCTGGACTCAGCTTCAGTCTCTTCTTCGTCTTGTTCCTCCGCTTCTTCCAGAGTATACTTTGGTTTTTTGACTGAGAGTTGGCTTGAGTTGGCCGAGGAACTACATGGTGTTAGTATGATGTCCGTGCTGCAGGTAAAAGTTGGAATCACCTTGGGACCTGTTCTGCTGGACTTCCACTGCGATTCACCCTCAGTTTCTCGAATTTGGAGTGCATAATCTGAGGAACTTACTCTTCGTGAGCACGTTTCTTTCCGGTAGGAACCCCGAAGTCTTTGAGAAGTCGGTCATCATCCCTGAAACACCGTTTAGCCCTGTAAATCAAGCCTATTAAAGATTACTCACCATTCAGGACTATTGGATCGAGCCACTTTCAGAGTCTTTGGAGGCTGAGACGCAATTGGTGCTGCAGTAGCATCGATTCCCGGTTCTTGCTTGATCTTTATGCCTTGCAACGTCGCTTTTGTCGACTGTTCTCTGCCAAATGAATGATGGTTCAGATGTTGCACGAAAAGGGGGACGAATTGTCTTAACTGTGCCTCTGTATCAGGTAAAGCTTGGCCGACCTTTTTGCTTCCTTTCCCTCGCGTCGCTCTTCCTTTATTGCTAGCAGAGCCACAGTTGCATTAATTGCAAGATAATAGCAAAAGCCAAAACTTACATTCTTTCGCTAGTTCGGCGCGCTGCTGCTCTCGACGGTGCCTGAGCTCCAGATTTCTTGATAGTAGAAGTATCGCACTCCATGTTTCCGGTGCCTTGTAATTCCTGTGGATTAGGTATTCTGTTTTGTTCGTCAAGGTTGGTATTGGCAAGAAAGGCGGAGAGTATGGGGGCTTACGCTTTGGATTTTCCTTTACTGACACTGGACTGAGTGACCTGACGACCAGGATCGCCTAAAGACTTCTCGTCGGAGGATGCTTCCTTGGAAGACGGTATAGGAGTCAGGTCCGACCTTGGATAGATGGCTTAGTAAGTGCCAATGAAAAGCGGAGGATACGTACCCTGGAGACAATGGAGGCGCGTTAGAGTTGATAGACGGTGCAGGTAGTTGTACCTTTAGTCGAGTTTGCTTCGGCATGAATATCTTGTGAGGAAGAGAACACAGGAGATTGAAGAGGGTGTGGTTGGGGTGATAGGGGCCCTTATATGCGTACTTGCTGGTCTTAATGCGGAAGTCATGACTTTTTTGGAAGCATCAATCGTGTTGTAGCGTCTCTGGGTCGCCGGAGATTGCTGGTTTTGCCGGCGCAGTGTAGTCGAAGTAGAAAACTAATTCAGGAATCATGAATCGGTAAGCGACGGGGATTCAAAGGTCACACGGCTCTCCAATGTCATCAAGGCCCCACACTCGTTTTGGCGCTATTCGGTGGCAAGTTGAAAGAAGAAACCTGAAAGGTAGATATTGCCGATGGTCGTTTCAGGTAGAAGATTGTGGTGTTTGTTGATGGTTGTTCTTTACAGGTACTTATTAGGTAAGTAACTGATGGCGGAAATAAACCGACTCAGCGACAAGTTCCGTTCCGAACTCGTTCCAAACAGTCTTCATTCGACGACATAATATAACCTGACAATGGCATTCGCGATTTCGCGGTAAGATGATGGAGAACTACGATGAACAGAATGCCAGTAAGTTGTTTCCTCCTTCTTTTGATGTTCGTCTTGCTCATCTCCATTTGTGTGAACCAGGGAAGGCGCTCGAACTGTGGATTAAGGAGCGATCAGAGGCAGAACATGCTAAAGCTAATGTCTCTAAACTCCTGGAGGTCAGCTAGCGTCATCAACGTTCCTTTGCTTGTCTGATTTTGAATAGGATTCAAGCTCCATGCAGACGATGGAATGTGGCATTCCCTGCGCATGGCGGCTTGTCACACCAACAAGCGAACCCGAAGAAATAGTCTTTAAGATGCAAGGAATCATTATTTGTTCGGAGCTTCCACCATTCAACAAGCATATTGGAAGGTGACTCATTGCGATTCAGATGCAATAACTATCTTACTATTCCTTCTTAGGAAAACAAATGCGAGCGTTCTTCGTCAAGGAGTCACTCTTACTGGCCTTGGTCTCCCAGAATTTGACAGCGCGGTATCGGGGATTAAGATTGGCGACCTGATGTTGAAACGGAACGTACCTCTGCAGGGCCTCGAAACACTCAGTTGCTTCGGAGAATTTTGCGGAGTTCCCAGCGTCTCAATAAGCAACCGATATTTCACTTCCCGACGCCTGGCCAAAGGGGAGAAACCAGTAGAGATTGGCTCTGAGATCGATCCCGCACAAATCTTGCGGAGAAGCTCCTCTGAGTTTGTTCATATTCGAGAGAACGTTGTTGGTTACGAAAGAGCGCAAGGCATAGACAAGAAAGAGTTAAAGTGTGTATGCATAGCTGGTTGGTATTCAAATACCGTTGTCATTGACGTGTGGTTCCAGGTTTCAACCTGTATCTCCGGCCATTTTCAGAGTTGGAGACATCGTAGAAGTGCAGTTTACACTGATGACTATTCGACCTGCTCGTTCATTGTACAAGACTGTCCCAGTCTTGAGGACGATAACGCTACTGGACGATTATTTTAGCAAAGTAAGAGGTCGAAGCTCAGCGCATTGATTTTGTGTCAACTGACATATTATACTATCTCTAGCAAGTCGATGTCAAAGCAATTTGCGATGCCAGCTCTCATCGGAAACCCTCTACTTTCGCCGTGAAGAGAAGAGCTGGGAACTGGGATGAAACTGAAGAAACGACGGCAAAGCAACTCCGCAGGATGGAGATTTCTGATGGTCGCCATTAGAAGGAAACAGGAGATTTAGTCTGGTATTCTTGTATTGCAAAGGTAGACATACGCTGTCTAACATTCGAGTCTATGTACTTTACTGGTGGTTTTACCCAGTTGAATACCAGATTTTTGCTCAAGTCTGTTGTATTGGCGGATAGCCAGCTTGATCTCCAACTGTCGCTACGCCCCCAGGTGATCACTTTGGACGCAGTCGAAAAGGAATACGGGTAGAAAGCTGCAAAGGAACACGTATTTCTCTATCAGAATATCGCTAGAAAGAAGTGACATTTTGCGCTATACTACCGTTGGTAGCTCCATAGTAGCGATTACTCAGGGTGGTCGAACTTGCCTGCTCTGCATCAAGCAGCTCCGCTTGAAAGAGTCTTCTCTTTAAGTATGGAATTGTTTCTATTGGCGGTGTTTTCAGCATTCTAGACCGTATTGGTATCTGAGATCCACAGCGCGGAGATGCAGGGAAACCGGCAGGAAGAAGCCTGAAGTGTTCGTTCAAAGTTCGGGTCTTTCCTCTTTCCCAAATCCACTTGTAGGTTTCGTCATTTGATGCAGATATTACATATAGATTGGCAGTGCCTCTAGTTTCGCTCAAAATTGCTATGTATACGACACCCATTACTCGCGCTGCTTCTCAAATACCCAAGTTCAGTCCAGAGATCGCGGATCGTATCTGCATTTACCTTCCTCGTACCGACCTCGTCATTCTGACCCTTGTTTCCCGGTTTTTCTTCAATATTGCTCGTTGGCGCCTGATGAGTGCCATTACCATCGAACCTCATAAAATCGACCTTTGCGAGCGGTATATTACCGCGATCGTGGAACACGGTTCAAAGCCTCCCTTGCGTCATATGGTGTTTGACGTCGCAGTGCCCATGTATCAGATCCTCTACAGCATCAGCAAAGCTTGCTCCGGAGAGAATACACGTTCCCTTTGCGTCACTTCTTCCATCCGATTTGCCGACTGGCCTGCTTTATCCACTGTCTTCGTCAAACACCTTTCGGCTCATGTCCCAACCGTCAAGACCCTGCAGATCAAGCCGGTGGACAGTCGTTTTCAATTTGCTTTAACGTCGGCCTATTCGTCAACGTTGGTTAAATTGACGCTGTACTCGGCGATTGCTAGGACAAGCTTCGGATGGTCGCAGGTCGCTTTTCCATGTTTGGAAGACATAACGCTGGTCCAGGACCATCCCATTTCCGAGAAGGAAGACAGCCTCCCTCTGCTACTCGCGAAGTTTGCAGTTGCTCCGAAGCTCAAACGCGCCTCCATTATCGCTGTCGTGGAAGGGGGCATCTTTGGCGTGTACGAATTCCTATTGGCATTCGGAGTAGGGCTACAGTTGGTCAAGATCTTGGGGGAATTTTTCTATGAAAGTAAGGGTTATTCGATTATCTTGAAGCCATAGTACTTACACCCGTTGTAGCACCTACTCAGCGCCTATTACCCAAACTCCTTAAAGTGACATGCTTTCATGTGGAAGCCACTCTGGTCCATTGCTTCTTCATGCATAGCGATAATGGACCTGAGCTCCTACCGCAACTTCAACAGTTCGTTATCGAAGGAAACTGGAAGACGTTAGAGTCAG
>JAYKXP010000171.1:0-89972 GCA_037176845.1 Paramarasmius palmivorus | reverse complement strand
TCGGATGTTGGATCTGACAGGACAACTTTGCTTCCGTAGATTTTCTACTCAACGCCGAGTCAACGCTAGCCATGAATTCGTTTGTTGACTATTTTTCCCTTCAAATCAGTGTCCCATGCAGCAATTGTATGAGCATGAGGATTTCCTGAAGTTTTTAGCCAAGGATCACTTAGTTTTCAGAGAAATTGACTCACTGACAACTCACTGAGCGCTTGCCGCGACTCGGAGCATGAAACGGAGCCCCGGGAGCGTCCTCGAAGTCTGGGTTCAAGTTCTCAGTTCACAGGCTTTGAATTTGAGACCTAAAGCGGTAGCTTTTGTACTCCTACCGAGCTGGGATGATAGCTCAGATCTCAGAGTGCGAAAAACACGTAGCTCACTGTGAATTCATGGAGGTTCTTGAACGTCATCTGCATGAGCTCAGAGCTGTCAGAAAATACCTCCGCAAAAACCACCTTCCTTATATGACTATTTCGAAAGTTCACACGTCACCCAAACAGGACGCTCGATCATAAGACAAGCTGCGCCAATTTTAAACTCAGTTGTGCAGGCCTACCTGCCGCCAGCGCTTCTCTTCTCACAACGACCACCTCGTTCAACGCGTTCATCTCGGTAAGCATAGAAAGGTGTGTTCAAACTTTCTGTATACTGCTCTTATATCTAACATACCTTTCAGAAGCTCATAAAAATCGAATACAAGATATACCTCAAGAGGTACGACTGTCGGTATGTTAACTACTCTCACCGTTTTTTGCCGTCACTCATCGCTCCTCCTAGGCAATAGCAAGCCCCAAAACGCCATTTATACCTTTGAAGACGTATTTATGGATAGCCCAAAAGCTTTCCATCACCTTTTCAAACGCGCTCCCCAACACCACCTCGACCCCATTCCCAGTCACTCCAAGCTCAAATCGTTATAATACCTCAACCACTTCAACTAGGCTGGAATTTTCCTCCTCCCGCGATATGCGCTATACACATCCCTTTCAAACCTCCCATTCGCATTGTAATGCGTTCAGTGACCCGTGGTCGGTCCCCGCACCCTAGTCCCAATACGACACGTTTCCCGTGCCCACCTCACAAGACTCCGCGCGATGAACATCTCCACGATGATCCCAGCCTACTTCTCCATATATGGCCCTTCCTACCGCAACCAAGAATCCCAAGCATACACGGTTACACCTACTCCCTTTGTCCAGTCCAGGAGTCCGGTCCTATACCTTCCGCCAAGTCGCGGACGCGCTCGTGGTGGTTCATATACGTTCGTAGGGCGATGACAGACTTGTGGATACAAAAGAAGGCATGGTAGAATTGACAACTGAGTTGAGTTTGTTGGTCTACCAGTAAGTGCTCACTGTCCCTCACTTTTCGTTGCGTTTTACTGACATACTATCGTCTCCAGCAACAACAAAACCTCGCTGAAGTCCGGTTGTAGTCTTTTGGTGGAATTGGCAGGCTTGAAAGAAAAACACTCCTCAGCTGTCTCCCGCACACCCGTCTTCCTCAATGTCCAAACATCCACTCTCCGCCCCCTACCACCTCGTAGCCCCCTACTCTTCCGAAATCCATCCTCCAGATCCATACCCCAAGCTCGTCCTAAGCTTCACGAGCGTTCCCGGGTTGTTCTACCAACCAACACCTTCATTTCCTCTTCTTCGGCTCCGCACATTCACACCCCCAGCTCCACCCGAACTCGAGCTCTGTCACCTTTCTTCCTTTGCTCGTCGAGACCTACCCAAAAAATCTAGCCTGGTTTTACATGCGCCAAGCTCACGGAGTTGTCAGCGCGATACGTCGTGGGGGTATTCTTCGAGCACGCGATATAAAGCCGCTATGCCAACCTAGGCTGTGATTGGGGGTCTGGGGATCTGGGGATGGGATACGCTTGGTCGGGTCTGGATGAGGGAAAAGCGGCGCACGGAGCAAGGCTGGGAGTGCTGCTGTTTCCGCTGTCTGTATTCTCCCTTTTATTCTGCTCTTATCTGGTATTGATGTTGTTTCATGTGCAGCAATAGTTGACCTAGAGCATCCAGAATGTTTGGCGACATGAAGCATTCCCCACAACCGTCGTTGAAGACACCCACTACCTTCCGGGTACATATTCCATGGAACTTAAGATCGGGGATGTGCCTTCCCCGCTTTCGGTTCTGAATAGGACTACATGTACGGGTAGACATCATAATATCCCATATCAAGATTTCCAGGATGTTCATTCAATTACTGTGTATCTAATACATACATGCAATGCATCATCGTCATTGACCTCCGAACTACACTATTTCTCTCTGATAACACCGCGTTGGCCAGTCCTTCGGTATACGCGTCACAGAACGATTACCCTTTGACTGCGGCAAGATCCTTTGCTTCGAATTGCTTGTATAGTAGCCAGTGAAAATGCCGTGTCGATGTCCATATGCGGTAACCATCCTTCCCTAAATGGAAGGTGGACGAACGAGAATGGAGCACGACGATGGTGGGGTCTTTAAGCTTGAGCTTGAGGTACGAGCTTTCAATGTTGCTCTAAAATGATAGCATCAGCATCTTGAGAGCAACTAGCTCGTAGATCAAGATGCTACTTATCTAGCTCGTTAACTTCTCTTGAGCTGCGATCTCCATCCTCCTTCAACTGACGAAGGGCCGACCTCGACACTCATTCCAATCGAACGTGTAATCCCCGAGCTTGGTAACCCAATACCCCCAGAATCGCGTCTGCATTCAACGTTGTAGGATGACCAAGATCTCCCCGTAGAGGTTCGGTAGGTGCTCGCTGAGGTGCGGAAATGCTAGAACACTCAACGCAGCGGAGGGCGGGGTGTGTTGGTATTCGTGTATTCGTTCGGGTTCATGATCTATATCTGAAGTTTGAGGATCTAGGCTGCCGTGTAGAGTGAGTAAAGGTCGTGAATATGGAATACTGGTTCTCACCTTGTTCAAGCCCCATGACCCAGCTGATATAGTCAGCTAGGCATCTGGTCTCCGTCAACTGTTGCATTTGAGCGACGATAGACCGAGATCCAAACTGTCGAGACCTTGGGGCGTGGATTTGAGGTGTTGGTGTCACAGACAAGTGTGGAGATCCAGTACATCGACCCCTTGACGGTTCTTCTGGTAAGATCAAATTTGGCGTATAGGCAGGGTATAGTCGGTTGTGAGGACGGTGGGATTGGGCTACGAGGGCTTGAGCAAGGGTGTTCTTGGTGGTAGGCGCACCGGGTACTCCAAGGTCAATCCCTAGGTGGAGTTGAGGCTATGATAGCTGGAAATGAGGCGAAGTAATAGAAGCGCACCTTTTCCTGATCATCCAGCCAGCGAATTGCCCGCACAGAGCAACGAAGGAAGTCGGATTGTTGAGGTCGGCGGCCATGATGCGTGATTTTGTCCTGAGAGACGGATTGAGTGTGCTACCAGGGATGTAGGAGGAGGAGAATCACGTACCTAGTGCAGCGTTGAAAAAGATGTGAGTATGTTGAATTGGAATGCTTGGAGGACTGTGGTTGAGTGAGGAAAGAGGAGGTGGTCAAGGTGCAAGCATTTTTGCCGCCGGCACTTCTCTCCTGTCCAAAACAATCATGTCGTTCAAAGCGTCTTTGGCTCTTCACGGTGCTGCAAAGGTGAGCTCAACTGTTTCCTATGCATTGTCTTTGATCTAATGTACCCCAGGAAACTCAAAGGGACCGCAACTTCGAACGGCCGGAAGCTTGACACGGATTCTCGTACGCTAGTGCTCCCACTCAATGCTTTTCATAGTTACTCACTCCTACGCAAGGACAGGCTCGATTTTCTCCTCACACCTCTTACGAGGTATCCTTTGCGTTGCCTTGAAACCTTTATCAACTTTATCATTTCTCAAACACGCTTCCCGATGCCCGTCACCACTGTTCCCGACCACCTCCACGTCTTCAAAGGCCATAACAATCTCACAACTACAAATCGTAGGCTTCCACCACCCAATCAACTTGGCCCCCAGATCTACCCCTGCACCCGACATATCCTGCCCTGAATGACTCCCAGTCTACGATCCTTAGCACCGTTATCGCCGACCACATCCATACGGCTCTTTCCAAGTGTTGTCCTACAAAGCAAGTGCCATCTTACCGCCGCATTTGGTACCCGTAGATGTCTTCATTGTCATCGCGCAGCGATTACCGCTCCGCTTGCCCTTGGTGGCCGTTTTCCTTGCGCACTCGAACGTAGATGAAAAGGTTGTATTGTGTTGGGTTATGATAAATTCATCGGTACCAAGACAATGTTAGAATCAAGCTCGGTGTTCGAAGGAACTCCAGAGCTCTGTTCTGGGTGAGTACTAGGTGTTTACCATCTTTTCAGCGCGTCTTGTTAACTTCCAACCTCCCACAGCAACATCTTCAGCTTCGACATCTGAGATCTCAGCCGAATCAAGAAAGTCGAACGTCTACCTGCACATTATCCCTCCAGAGTCATCTTCAGCGCCTCGGGAACATGACATGGGCCCTCAAGGCCTCACGCGCCAACCTTTCCCAAACCGCTTGGCTTCTCATATTTGGATTCCGAGCCTTACACGCTCAGTTTAATATCGATATCGATAGGATCTCTGGCGCAATAGCTTGCCTTCGACAGTATTGTGCCCACCACACGAGCCAGGGAATTGGCTTTCGATGTTGACATTCTCGCGGTAGATTTCACGTTGAACGCCCGTGCTGCCTCCTGGATCGGGACCATCACTGCTCGTTATAGGTGGTTCACCAAGCCCCAAGTTCTCGTTCCTTAGGTCCCAGAATGTCAAAACATTACCAACCATGGCGGAGAGACGAAAATCTCCGCCCTTCACACCCATGTCCCGATCAGGGAACCGACACTATATCGGGTCACTCACTGTGGCTCTTTTCACGAGTATACAGTATAACGGGGGATTACCAGGATGGGAGGTAGAGATGCCGAGAATTGGGGGCGGTGACCAAACATTTAGAAGGGCGTACACGATGACGGTTCACCTCCGATGGTTTCGCGCCATCCTCAAGGAACTAAGTGGTACGTCACAATCCTTCTAAACATATCATTCCCTTCCACTGAACCCTTAGATTAGCGCAAGCTTTGGAACAAGACAGATAGATTACCGCACTGCTGTAGCAAAAGATTGAGGTACAAGGTCAGTCGGAAAAGGAGCACACCGCAGCGTCATGCTAAACCTCTTCCCTAGCTACTTCATCCATGAGCCTATCATTTCACTACCGAACGACTGCAGCTCGAGCCGGCCAAATGAAGCTTCTTTATCATCATTCCTCAGTACCCCTCACATGCGCTGCCGTCTTCGTGGAATCTAGCCTTAGGTTTGAGCTTCCGATTACCGCTCGCGATATACGGGTCGGAGTAGCACGGCACGATACTCTCGAATCTTCGACTCTCGGACATCGTATTGGACGCTTTATCATCTTCGAATGTACCAACCAACCGAAAAACCTGGAGCGTTGTAAATGCACCTTTTCGTAGTCATTCACCTAGCGAAATCACACTAAGCAACAAAAGAGGCCGCGATGTTGAGGTCGGAGCCGTGATGCTTAGTTGTGCGCTGGGACATGAGTTGAGAGAGCTACCAGGGATGTAGGAGGAGATACACGTGCCTATTGCAACGTCGGAAAAGATGCGGGCATGTAGGATCGCGATCCTTGAAGGAGCATGGTTGGGTGAGGAAAGAGGTAGCGGTGGTAAAGGCGGAAGAGTATTTGGCTGCTCACCCTAAAACGGTACGTTTGACCGCTACACGTTGGTGGTTTTGGGCTCTAACAGATCTCAAACGGTTCGGTAGTATAGACTTCAAGATACAACTACCCAAGTCCGTGACAATATCATTCAACCTTCACCGAAATCGTATTATTCACGCAAGATCGATTTGGGGAATGACTGGCTTCTACACGCCGATGCCTGTTCGAAGAATCAACATTCCGAGTCAACCCTTCGCTATTCTGACTGTGTTGTGAGCAGGGATTTGGAGTTATTATCCTGCGGCCTAGGCCTGGCTCGCTCTCAGTCGTTCTCGGATCCGGAGCATGCTTCTCTCATTGCAGTAAAAGTAATCACTTCTTCCTGTGGACATGACGTCGAAGCGGCGTCTTTGCAAAGTAGCTTCGGGAAGTTCTTTGAAGTCCTCTTCACCTTCCTCGCTTCCTCCTCTGATATCGACAGAGGCGCCCTAAATTCTACTTCGGGCTTCTATTCGCTTCGAAATTGCTCCAAGTTCCTGGACACGGTTCAATGAGGTATGTACATGGCTTGAGGTCTTGATTGATGACTGACTCGGGCTTAGAACTTGAAGCCTCTTTGGAGAGATTGCAGCTCTTTTTCGAAGCGAGCTCAATTTGATCGTAACTCGTTGAGATCCAGGCTGTATATGCCTTTTCCTCGGGCTATAGACACGAAATGCAGTATCGTTTGTTTTGAGGTTCTGTGGGCATACAAAGGTGGGTTCAGCTGTTTTCTGCATATCATTTTTGGATCTAACATACCTCTTAGTAACTCATAATCACGATTCCGGGATACACGTTGAGATAGAAACATTCAAGGTATGACTATGACTGCCGGTATATGTGCTACTTTCCATGTTTTTCATCGTCACTCATTGTTCTTCATAAGCGACCAATAAGCGACTATGAGCCCAAACCGCCGTCTAATCACATTCTCAAACGCGCTCCCCGCAAAGCGACCACCTCGTTCAACCATGTATGTTCGTCTATTTGCGGTACTATAACGGTACGTTCAACTCTTCTACGTACATATTTCCTGGATCTAATATACTACACTCTGGAATAACTCAGTAAATTCCGCACCAAGCTAGAACCGTTCAAGGCATAAGCCAGGATTTCGGTATGTACCTTACTCTCACTGTTTTTCGCTGTCGCTCATCCCTTCTCTTACCCAAGTACGAGCCAAAAGAAATGCTGTCTATGCCTCCTAGAGCGTATCATCCTTCATCGGCATTGCTCACCCAATACCTTTCTATTGCTGCTAAACATCAAACTCTCGACAAGCCTCAAGGGCTCGATACATATCGTTTATCTCGAACTTTCTGGACAGGACAGTAGCTTTTGCCTAAGTTCCAGCACGCCTACGATCCAGCAAACTGACGACAATCCCCTTCGTCTCCTTTGTGGTTCCTGGGTATTGTGTTTAGTCCGTGGAGGACAGCGTATCGGGTACAGGTGGTGAAGAGTATGCCGAAGGTTAGAAAGGAACCTGAAAACCTTTGGGATGGCGTCGAACTTCGTGGCTGGTAGCGGTTCGTTGACGTTAGCGAATCGATATCCTCGCTGGTATGTCTTGGATCTACACATACTTAACGCTTCGTCTCGCTGATACTTAGGTTTAGCACTAGGTTACTCTCTGACGAACAAGGCGCCGTACCTATAAATGAACGTGTCAATGGTTCAAGCTCCAGGGCTTGGCCACGAGGCTGAGCAGAGATGAATGTCCGCAAGAAGAGCTGAAGATGCGCAAGGTTTCAACACGGTTGCCGGTACGTCTGTTCTTTTTGTTACAGCCCTTTCCTCACTGATATCTCGCTGTCCCGACTAGCGCAGCATCCAATATCATGGGTTGGATTGGAAGGCTAGGGCAAGCATAGTTGAGGTCTGTGAACTGAGGGAACTACGCGCACAGATACCGATGGAGTACGGGCTATGGTACTCAGCCATGGGGTGTAGCAAGGCAGCAACGAGAAGTGAAGCCGGAGCGTTGGGTGTAAACATTCTTCGCAGTTCGAAGGAATCGCGCGCTCGGGGGTTTAGTACCAGAAAACCAAGTTTGTATTGTAGGTGCTAGCGTGAATGACAGGGATCTCGAGTACTATCAATGACGCGAAGGATTCAATATTGAAGCTCAAGTTTATCTCTGAATTCGGTATCAACATAGGGAATATAGATATAAGCCGTAGACCGTACCTTTGCCTATTATTGTATGATAGTCTTCTTTGAACCTGTCAATCTAGCTTGATATCGTTGGAACTTTGGGCCATGAACCTCGAGCGTAATCGCGGCGGTTGCGGTAGAGCTGAAGCAGCCCGTTGTAAGTGTGAGTTTGAATATCGGGTTAAAAGAGCCTGCTGAGTGATCGATGGTAAATCAAGGCCTGTAGATACGGTATGGGGATGAGAAATGCGTTGAAGTATCGGGAACGTACATTTTCCTCGTCAGGGCGGAATGTTGAGTGTGTTTTACTCTGAGGGATAAATCAACCGTACCGCTAGGAATGTAAAAATATGTAGACATACCTACTAAGATGTGCATGGAAGGCTAGAGCTCTTTGAGGAAAGTGACATGGTGGTCAAAGCGAAACCGTTCGCCGCGGCGTTTGACTTTCTTCCAAACCATCACCTCCTTCAACGCATCCATGTACGTTCAACCATTCCCTACTAACCTTTTTCATTCTCATACCTTTCAATAGCTCAACAAAATCGACTTCAAGTACCACCCGAGGCGTTGCAGGATTTCTGGACTTTTGGTATGTACGCTACCTCTTGTCTCTATGTTTTTCATCGTTGCTCATTCCTCCTCTGACGCAAGCGCACGCCCAATTCTTCATGTACATTCCCAAAAATTTATTCCGCCACATCTTTGACCCAACAACTTCCTGTCTCCCTCGCAAAAACGCGTTCAAGCCATGAACAGACATACATTTGTCCACCACACCCAACGCCAGCCCGACAACCTAAACTCAAACACTCAAAATGAACCTTCTATACTCTCTACGACGACTGGCCCAAGGTCTCACGTTCCTTAGGAACTCGGATTCCACCAGACAACGATCTCTACACGAGTTCCTCGTCCTCAAGCCTCGCGCATCGCCCACTCCGCTGTCTCCCCCAGTCAACACACTCCACCTAACATGGCTACGCGAGGGCTTCTTACAGACAAGCAGTTAGCAGCAAAGCAAAAGAAAAAGACCGTCAGGGAAGGGTGCTGGTCGTACAGTAACGTTCAAGGTGTGTACCTTTTCTCTCTCTCTCTCTCTCTTTCCACCCGTTTGCTGACTTCCGCACCTTTAACTCCCATTCACACCTATACACGCAAAAGATCCAAGTCCTCCCCGACCAAACACCCCACTCTTCATCGATACAGCACCCGAATAGAATACTGGAGACGTCTACCTTCCCGAACTACAAACTAACTACCCCCTCTTAAACCCGTATTCCTCATCATAAACACCTAGCACGCACGGGTATTCCCTTGAGGTTGCTCTACCAAGAAGAGATCCGGGTGTAGACGAGGTTTCGGTGTCGATACACCCACCACTGAACCTTGCCCCCATATCCACCTCCAGCTCCAAAGTTGGGCGTTCTTTCTTTGAGTTTGGGCTTGTTCCAGGTTAGGATTGCAGCGTTGGTCGTGGAGGCCTAGTTATCGTGGATGTGTGTATGGATCGGATTTGGGTGAAGAGGTAGCATGGGCGCAAGGGGGAGACGATGGATTCGAGGGAGAGCGTACTCCCGCACCGTCACACAGACACCACCTGCGCCAACTGGGGAGTGTAGCAAGGAGGAAGGAGGAGCAGGTATTCGGTGGGCCGTCACAACTCTGGCAGTTCTTTCATTGGTGAGGTGATGGATGATAATGCTGAGCCGAAGTTCAACGTCTGTAGCAAGTGTACGTCGTTCATCATCTTGCTTGAGTGGTTCACCGGCTGATTCTCGCGTTCTTCGCAGGCTTGGAGCTATGGATAACATTGTCTCTTCGGTTACCGTCCGAATAAGGGTTTGGACGTGTGATGGCATTGGTAGAGCTCCCGGATTCGGAAATCGTTGATTTTCTCGAGTCAACAAAGCCCTTGCCCTCCTACCTTGTATATCCCAGCTGTGAAAAGTCACGAAAAAGTTTGCAGCGGATCGTGCGGTGGTCATGATGGTCAAGTTCTTGTTCCACATACAAATGGTCAGTACTGGTTACTCCTAGTCTCTTCAACGCGTTTTACTGACACCCATTCCTCTTGCTGCCAACGCTTTTAGAGTCGATTGATGCTGGCGTGAAAGTGTTCATGCCATTCAAGCTTCTGTTGGCTTATCGTTCGTGTACGTGCAGAGCCAACCATGTCCGAACGTATCGGAAGCATTGGAATTGGTAATAATGAACATAAATTTTGTGGTCACGATTTTATTGCGGCAGCTCGGATGAATAATACGACTTTAATACACGAGATCTCTCTCTGGATCAGCATAAGGAATACAGGTATAAAATGTAGAGCCTACCTTTGCGTAGGATTGCATGGCGGTCGAGAGCCTCTCAATCTTGTCGGAAGTTTGGGCGTAGGGTAGAGGGGTATAGACCTAGGAATCAGGTTCGGATACGACAGTGAGTTCCTGTGGAGTGGTTGACGGTGAATCGAAACCTGTACTGTAGATGCGATAATATAGTGAGCTCACGTATGGGACTAGAACGGAAAACATAGTCACCTTCAATCCTCAAAGCATCGATGGCTTGAAACCTCTATCGTTCGGTGTTTCCTTGTTATTCCTGCAATTACAGTTCTTCATTATAGGTGCAGCCCGCGAATTACTTGAAGCCTCGCGCACCATTGGCGGTGGAGGTATTGGATCCAGGGAGTTGCAAAGAACGGTTACTGTACCGGCGGTGGTTTGAGTTCAAAGAGTATTGAGGTCTTTATGGTCCTTTGAAGCAAGCTGTGGACCTAGCCAACGTTATGGAGGTAGGAAAATCGGATAGTCGATAACGCACCTTTGCATTGATCTTTCGGTAGCGGAATCCCTGCTCTGGACACCGAAAGAGGTCAGGATGTCGAGGTTGAGGTCATAAAGACCGCCGTCTGGTATTGAACGAAGCGGTGAAGCGTTCGAGGCACTAGTTGCCATAATCGACCTTCCCGAATTATAGAGATGGCAATGTCAGCGATAAGGCCTGCATACGTATAGAGATAGGTACCTCTGGACTCAGACGTTGCGGTATCGCAAGCTTCGTTGGCAGTGATCTCCCAACCCCGGACAAGGAAGTGTTGGGCATACAGTCGATGATTGACGGTGCCAGGGAAAGAACGATGCTCAAGGTCAGTTTCAATTTCTGGTCTTGACTTTGTTGAGTATCCGAGGCCATTATGATTGCCTAGACGGTGTCTACGCCATGAGAACAGAGCATAGAGTGAGAAGGTGAGGACATAGTCGGAACGTCCGACATATATTGCGAATGAAGTCCCCACTCTGAGCACCTGGAAGATTGACTCCTCGGAGAGGTGAACCGATGTCGCGTAGTTTTCCTGTGAGACATGGGCTGAACGTGCTGCTGGGGATGTAGGCAAAATAATGCGCACCTGTCACATTGGAGACGATATATATGGCGGAACTAGAGCCCTCATACTCGGAAGCATTGGATGGAAAAGGGTCGACGTCATGGTGGTCGAGGTGCAAGCGCGTTCGTCGCCGGCGCTTGCCTTTCCTCAAAACGTCCACCTCGTTCAACGCGTTCATTTCTGCTGGCCTATAATTTTAAAGGTGGGTTCAATTGTCTTTGCATATCGTTCCTGGATCTTATATACATTCTCTCGTAGCTCAGCAAAATCAAGTTCAAGAAACACAAGAAAGAATCATCCATGGCACTGAGACGGTATGTACGCTACTCTCACCGTTTTTCACCGTCACTCATAGCTCCTCCAAGCCAAATACAATCACTAAAATGCTATCTAAACCTTCGAAGATGTATTTCTGTTCATGAATAACCCAAAAGCTTTCTGCCACCTTCTCAAACGCGCTCCCGACACTACGTCGACCCCATTCCCAGTCACTCCAATCCAAAACTACTATAGTGCCGTCTGATCAACCCAAACCGCCTCGAATATGCTGCGACTCCCCTCCTCTCGCGATATGGGTTATACTCATCCCTTTTCTTCTCCCAGTCGCAATACAACGCGTCTAGCGACCTGTACTTTACCCCCGCATCGTAGTCCTCATGGTTGCACCTTTCCCGTCCCCACCTCTCCAGATCCCGCAGGATGAACGTCTCCACGACACTCTTGTCATCCTTCCTCGCCTCGTATATCACCCAGCCTCTTATAATAACACCGTGAATGTCCTCAATACCAACGCACCCTATGCGACCAGCAACCGGCGACAAGTCCGAATTTTCTCCCCAACTACATTCCATCGAGTCGCAGAGATAGCGACGAGAGGCTCAGGGAAGTTGAATCGATGGTTCAATTGGATTTTTTGGTGACCGGTGATACCTTACAACACCCAGAGTGAGTGCTCTCAGGCTCGATTCCTTTCTTTTGGCATGCGACTTACTGACATCTTATCACCTATAGCGATATCGACAACCTCTCAGCGGCAGTTTCAGCCTGTAAATGAGCGCGGCAAACTTCAAAATAACGTTCTCGCACATCCGCCTTCCTCGAAACGCAAACATATCAGTTTGGCAGCAACACCCCACTCTCCACCATTCTCCCGCCCCAGGGCCCTACTCTTCCTACTCCCATACTCCAAGCCTATTCCCATGAGCTGCCTGAAGGCTCGTTGGTTTTTTACCAACCGACGCCTCCATTTCCCCTTTTTCGGCTCCGCACATCGACACCCCCAGTTCCACTTCTCTCGAGCCAAAGCTCCAAGCTTTCTTCGCTCATGAGATCTGCCCAAATCACGCCTTGTCTGCATCAACTTCGCGCAGAGATACAGGTGGCTGTCATCGTCAGCATGACACATCGTGGGGATGTCGTTCGAGCACCTATTGGACGTCTCCTACGCCCACATTGGAGGAGGTGAGGAGAGGTACGCTGATTCGGGCTCGGATGAAGGAAAGGAAACGGGATAATGAGCTACGAAGAAAAGCTGGGAAGCGCTAACTATTCTCACCGTCTCGGTGGGTGCTCTCTTTCTTCTGTTCTGCTATCG
The DNA here is from genome assembly GCA_037176845.1 of Paramarasmius palmivorus. NCBI lineage: Eukaryota > Fungi > Basidiomycota > Agaricomycetes > Agaricales > Marasmiaceae > Paramarasmius > Paramarasmius palmivorus. The sequence goes on along the minus strand of JAYKXP010000171.1, from coordinate 77,116 downwards.
ACTGATGTTGATGTTCTTTCAGTAGTCAACCTAGATCATACAGAACGTCGAGCGACATGAGAGATTCCCCACCATCGCTCCTGAAAACACCCGTCACCTTCCGGGTATGATACACAACTCGAAATCGGGGATGCCTTCCTCGCTTTTGCTTCTGAATACGAGTACGTAGGCAGTGGACGGTCTTTTAGAGAATGATGTTATTCATTCAACAAGTACATATCTTTTACAATACACGCGACGCATCGTTCTCATCGATTCTGGACTTTAGTACCTCTACCCAATAATACGCCGTTATCCAGTCACTCGGTACATATGTTCAGGTCATCCTATGAAAGGGAACGATGGCTCTTTGACTGTGGCGAGAGCTTGTAAAGCGTACCTACGTAGTTGATAGTAATGTCGTATTCAAGGCGTTGCCCATATGTAGTAAGGGTCCTTCCCAAAATGGAAGGAATCCATGAAAGGTATATCTGCGCCTTGGAGCTGATGTAGGAGCTTTCAACGTTGCTCTAGAGTAGTATGAGCATCTTGATAACAACTAGCTTGTATATCCTAGCTACTTACTGAGCTTGTTGACCGTTTCTTCCAAGGATCTCCTGAGTCTAATCTCCACCCCTCAACTGACCAAATACCGACTCGACGCCCATCCTAGTCGCACGTCGTCATAATACCAGAGCTCGGCTACCCAATACCTCCGGAACTCGAACGTTGGAGGATGGCATAGATCTGTACCGTAGCTGAGAGTTGTACGAGGTATTGGGTGATCGTTGATCGTTAAATTCCGGTAGATGCGAGAAAATTCGTAGCAGGGACTCGGACGGAGCGTCTTCGTAGTTTGGGTTTATGGACTGGACTACCGAGGCGTTGGGTTGTAGATTTGGGGTGCTGGTGTTGGTCGGGCGGAGATACATCAATTCCTCTAGCGAGAGTAGATTGGGAGTAGAGGCGGTGTAGGGCAGTACGGTAGGCAGGAGGCACGGTAGAGCTCGCGAGGGTGTTGTTGGTTGTAGAGTTGTAATTTTGAGACGGGCGTGTTGAGTACTTTGCGGCCGAGCTTTAGGCGGCGTGAAGAATGTGAGAGCGGGAGTAGAGCTGGAGCTTTGAATTGCACCTTTTCATAGTCATTCTTCCCGCGAAATTCCTCCTGTGGGCTCCGAAACAGGTTGGAGTATCGAGGTCGCAGGCATAACGCGTGATTTCACCCTGAGCAATGGGTTGAGCGTACAGCAAGAGATGTAGGATGAAAAATACGCACCTGTCGTGACATTGGAAAAGAGTTGGGCATGCCGAATTGAAATCCTTGGAGGAGCATTCGATGAGTGAGGAAAAGGATGGTGGTCGTCGAGGTGTAAGCGTTTTGCCGCCGGCACTTTTCTCCTCAAAACGACCACCTCATTCAATGGGTGTTTGTCTCTGCAAGCCTATAGAGGTATGCTCAACCGTTTTCTTTGCGTCGTTATTTGATCTGATATATTTTCCAGCGACACAGAAGGATCAGCCCTAATTCCGAATCATCCAAGGCATGCCCTTAGGATTCCGGTATGTACGCTACTCCTGACGCTGTTCACTGTCACACATAGCTCCTCCTAGGCAATTATAAGCTCAGAACGTCATTTACATTTTCAAAGATGTGTTATCCTCCACCAGCCTTCTCAAACACGTCCCTCAACACTATCCCGAGACGATCTCTAATTCATCTGAACTCAAACCACTACAGTACCTTCAACACAACTCCAGCCAACAAGACTAGGCCTCAGTTGCGTTATTCACGCGACATAGGCTCTCTACAATTTCCGTTCCTACTTCCCACTCCCATTACAACGCGTCCGGTCGCCCTGTGCTCGACCCCCGCATCCTACGCTACACGTTTCCTTTCCCTAGCTCTCACAACTCTGCAGGACGAACGCGGTCTCAACGAGTCTCCCGTTCCCTTTTCTCGCATATCCTCTCATATATTGCCCTCATGCCGCAACCACCATGGATTTCCATGAGCACTACGAGTTCCGCCCGCTCCCTTTGTTCGCACCCACTATCGACTTTGCGACTCTCGTGTCGTCCATTCCCCAAAGTCGCGAGCCTGCTTATGGTGTCAATGTGGTGATGATAAGTTTATATGAAAAGACCAGCGTGGTGGAGTAGATGGTTGATCTGGATTGGTTCTACTGCACGACGTCCAGGGTAAGTGCTCGCCGTTCGTTGCTCTTGTAATGCGCCTTACTGATGCCATATTGGCTATAGCGGCGTCTACAACCACACGGAGTCCCAGCTTTGAAAGGCTCTGAGTCAACTTGGCAAATTCAGGAAGAAAGTTTCTCATTACCAGTTGCTGTCATGCCGCCGCACCTGCTTCCTCCTCAAGACGCAACTATCATGGTCTGGCAGCAACCGCAAACCCTACGCCCTTATCCTATCTCGCAACTCAACTCTTTCCCATATCCTCCGAATTGTTACACGCTGGGAGCTCGGGTCAGCTTTCGGTGTCATCCTAGCCATCTAGGCAGCATAAAGAGCCCCAGATTCAGATGGGGGTGTTGCCTCTCGATGTCGTCGAGAGATTGGACCCGAAAGTGGTAGTTCTAGGAGGTGAATCTACGAGCCCAAGCATCCGGTTTCTGCGCTGGTGTTCAACTCGTGGAAGGTTTTGACCTTTCACCGAGACCCTGGATTCCGCCGAGGCATAATCGTTCCTTCGAGGATTGAACGTTGAAGCTTCAACTAGCCTCGAGGTGTCGATACCTATCACGTATCTGGAAATTTGCTGCCAGAACAGCATATTTCACCAAGGTCCCGACACGTCTACCATCTAGCAAATTGATGCTTCCTTTGGCTCGATGGCATCTGGATATCGTGTTCGTTTGTGAAGGATGTCGTATTGGGTGCATGCAAGGTTTAGAAAGAGCGGCTCAGAACGTTTGGGATGATCCTCGGTGCTGGTAGCGGCTGGCCGATATTAGTGCATGAATATCTTTGTTGGTAGGTCTTGATACCTCTCCGTATGATGCTTCTTTTTCGCTGATATTTGTGTTTAGCGCGACTCGGTTATACAATGATCAATAACTCTTGCTTTTGACCAGGTACCATATCGATGAACGTGATGTTCGAGCTCTAGGCCTTGGCCAGGAGCCACCGCCTAGTTCGAGTAGAGGTGAAAGCTCAAGAGAAGAATCCGAAGATGTGCAGCATTTCAACGCGAAAATCGGTATATCTGCACCTCTCGTTGTATCTCTTCCGTTGCTTATACCTCGTTGTTTCAACTAGAGATAGCAAGTTTCATCAACGCAAAGCGAAGACATCAGATTTGGAGCTCATGCGCGTATCGAACAATATGGAATCGGATCGGTGGTTTAGGCTACGCTACGCGGTTGAAGGCAAACATTCGTGGTAGCCTATTTCGGAAACCGCGCTGAACGAAGGATGCCGAACTTTCGTTAGCGGGAGCGATTATGCCTCGAGGCTCAAGCGTTCAAAGCGGTCGGTGGATTCTTCCTGTCTACTTTTGTTCTGCAGCTCATATTCGTCCTCCAACAACAGGAACTCAGGCAGAAAATCTCGAGATTGGGTTTGCTACTCTTGTATGATGATTTGCGGCGATGTCGGTTCTTCAATGTTTCAATGCCCACATCAACTCTGAACAATATCTTTTGCCTTGAAGGTGCCATGTTGGAATGGGATTTGTAGGTGTTATCTTTCTTAAGCCTTTCATGACCTAACGCTTGCGTTCTTCTAGGTATAGTATCCAGCGAAACACATGGCGTTCGATGGTTTGGGTGCCTTCTGTTGCACTAAAGACGTGGAGACGTTGATAGATGACTTGATACAAAACCACCGTTTCGTCGCTCGCCCCAGCTCAGATCAATACAGGCTCCTACCAAGGTCGCAAAATTGTGGAGACAGGTGTCGGAGTCAGCAAGAGAAACCAGGATGCCCAATGGCGCTTTGGATTCACATTTAAGGTTGACTTGGGAATGGTAAGCAGGCCTCGTATTGGCAAGATCTATTCTGTTAACATCCTCTTGCATCATCCTAGCTTTAACATGCATGGATAATAGGTGGTCCCGTTCCATCCGACAAGCTCCAGAAAATGCTTCGCGCAAAAGGCTGCCAGTGGCTCGTTATGATCCAGTGATGCAACCTTCTTTAGTCTGAGCGATCGCTCGGGGTCTTTACATTCGGTGCTGCAGTCGAAATGGACCGTGTCCCTGACATCCGGATATCAAATGCGTCTCTAACCAGTCGACCAGCCTAACAAAACCGTACTGTGAGCAAGTCGAAGTACCTAAACGATCCAAGGTGTCCCAACTAGGTGTTCAAGAGTGCCGTGAGCTTCGATAATTGCAGTCCTGGTTGGACATAGAAGCTGGGTTGGTTTGGATGGAGCTCAGAGTTGCAATTGCGAGGTGAGAACTCTGATCACCGTTTCTCCAAACTTTCCTCTAATGGTGTGCTGCCCGTAACAGCAAAGGTCCTCGATCGTTCAATAATAATAATTCAAGGATGCAATGTCAGCTCCGAGTTCGATCACCTTCCTTGTGTCGGTCAGGCTGGCGTACATACCATCTGAACTAGACTTCCGTATGCTAGGTCAAGGTGTTCCCCGCCACCTCTTCGCTTTGACCATGCCTAGGGATGCAGATCGCCCCCGTTCCCGACATAGTGACCCCAGATTCTGAGGCGCTTGTTCGAAGCTATGCACAGACGCTGAGAATGCCATTTGTCCTGTTCGCCATGCGGCATGACCTCACCTCAATTTAGTTCCAATCGATATCATGCTATTCTCGCGTTCAATGTCCGACTGCTGTGTGGGAACAGCCTCAGGGTGAACATGCGTTCTACACACGTTGGCACACCCTAACCCTCAACCACCACCTTCCGCATGTCGTTCACAGGTTGCTCCCATGTCACTATTAACGGTGGAATCATTTCAGTTGTCGGGGGTAATCAGCACAATAACCATGGTCTGGGCACTGGAAATGACCTGGTGCGTCTCGTGGATCCAAGTGAAGGACAGTCGTCAGCCTTGACTGAGGTACGTCGATATTTACTCCCATCTCACCTGTCTTTCTGACCTTAAAATACTCAGTATCGCAAACTCAAGACACCAGATATTCGTCTCAAGCGGAAGATAGCAGACACTCCGGTCAAGAGGTGGGATTGGGAAGGCCAGCGAAAAGGCTGGGGAAGCCTGGAAGCCCGTCGAGTCATCTACGCTGCTACTATTGAAGATCAAGGGGAGAAGGAATTCATGTATGTCAAATACGAAGGCACCAATGCTGTTCAGGTGAGGATACCCTCATTCTCAATTCCTGACACAGCTGAGCATTCTGCATCCCCGTAGGCCTACCAGCAAGATTTTAAAACCTTTTCCGCTGTCAAGTGAGTAGTCCATATTCCTGTTCCCGAGCCTTCCATGTACTGATAAAGATGCAGAGACATAAACTGGGTGGAGCTTTTTGGCTATATCACCTACAACATGTTACCGGCACTCGTGTTTTATGATGGTGAGGCTAAGGATTCCTGTCAGTGATAAAACCATGCTTAGCTCCAACCATGATGCAGCACTTGTACCGGTGTCACACATATTTGAACGAAATGGATTCTCATCCATCTTGGAGATGTATCTTTGCTATGTACAGTGAAACTCATTATCTATTCTATTTTCTTTGCTCTAACTTTCCTCTTTGTCCAGTCAGCAAAAGCACAAGGGGTGGATGCGCAAACGGTATGTAAACTCCTCGAAATACCAACTTGATTCTCATAATTTAGCTTTTAGCTGTTTTGTGAACTATGGACCAACCCCCGAAATGGCACATTTCACCGAGGGCCCTATGTGGCTGATTCATCCGATCTAAATTACATTGTTTGGTCTTGGTCAGGTCTCGCACTTTCCAGTAGTGAGCATCCTTCCCTCGACCTCCAGACCTACAACAACACCGGCACTCTTTTCCAATACCTCATTGGCATTCTTCCTGTATGCAATATCATCCAAGGAATCCGCTTCTCCAACAGAGCAACCCCAGAGTGGACCGACAACGAAGACACCAAACTCATCCTCTCATCTCTTCTTGGCACAATTTACCACAGAACAACTCGAGAGGTCATTGCTCACTACCCGGGAGACAGAGATCAATGGTATTACTACCCCTGGAAGGAGCAGTTTCGTGTACCAGATGCTATGCGAGAAAACACGCTTGTGATGCATGATAGAACTGTGAGGTGTGTTTGAAATGGTGTTGAAGTGGTTATTTGGGCTGATTGGGGGTATAGGTTTATGTTGACGCAGGCAGACATTGCCAGCATCAAGTCGTTTGAGTTATATTACGATTTGCAGCCTGGGGGTCTGTGGGATTCCTTTGCAGATTCATGGGTGTCACAGGCACATGGGATTTTCAGCCAGCTTGGGATTGAAGAGGGTGAATGGGGGGAGTATTGTGAGTTTATTGTAGTTCTTGTCAGAGTGCTGGTACTGATTGGTGTACAACAGCTATTTTGAGTCGTTTTTGCCTCTACTTTGAACAGGAACGGAAAGGATCACATATACACACTTACATTCCCCCATCAACACCGATATACCTCTTCATCCGACCAGTACCCTGCCCCTGCAATGACAAAAAAGAGTGGGATGCTTGGCTGGGAGGGAGGAGGTACTATTGGTCGTTCGACTCCACTGGGAAAGAGGTGTCGGAGGGTGAGCGGCAGAAGTTGGGCCTTCCATCATTTAGGACCTACATCCAAGTTTGGCATATCTGGTGGGATCGCGATGCCCATGATGTGATCAAGATGCTCAATGATCATGAAGGGTTTGATCCCATGTCGATGGATTTGGCCCGATCACTTGGGCAGACGATTCTCGAAGTTGTTGGTGATGGGCGTTTTGAAGAGGTTGAAGATGATGGTATGTTTCCCTGTTCTTCCTTTGATGCATAACTCTAACACAGAGTATTTACAAGATGAGGAGACAGAAGATATGGCCAGTGTTACCACCAATGGTGAGAGCATGAGTGTCAATGTTGAAACCACTGTAGACACCCATTTCGGGCCTGCAGCTGATGCAGCACATGTGGTGGATGTACATATCGAACTCATGCCCAAGCCCCCTTCCAACTCCAGAAAATCATGGATACAACGGCTGAAGGTGTGGTTTGCTCAGCACTTTGGACGTCGAAAGCAGAAGATGTCATCTTAAACACTCTTGTTCATGTTTCTATTACATTCTGTGTTTCATCAGTTTGTTTTAATTGGCCTAATTATTATATGTACACTCTGTAAGTGTAGTGGTAGTGTAAATTAACAGTTTGTATACCCACAACAGATTAAGATCATGAATGGTATATGGGGCGACTGATATCCATGCTGAGGTGGTGTAGTCGCTCCATGCGCACACACAAATCCAACCTGTCAACCTTTCGTCACCACCTACATCCCCAGAAGCTCTGATGGCCCATAACCCATCTTTATCAACACCCCTGGCTTGGATACCTGCTAGCATAATCGTTCCTCGAGTATTCAGAGCTCAGGTTTGGGTTTGATAATAGGCGTAGGTGTGAGATAGTTGCCAGCAGTGGCAGAGAGTGCTGGGTCGGATGGGCAGGAGCTGTGGTTATGCCCAGTGTGTGGGTATGGGTATGGGATGTTGAGTTTGGCAGGGGATACAGGGCGTAATTTTGAAGTAGTGCCGAAATAGCAAGAAGGGAGAGGCGGTGTGGGCTCTGGAGGTAGGACTGCAATGTAGTTTTTGGTTCTAGTGCATGTAGAGAGGGAGTAGAGGGATGCATACTGTCATAGACCGAGGATTTTGATGTCGTAGGGTGACTGAGGCTGAGGGATGTGCATCTGGATCCTGAGGCAGGTCCAGGTCTAGGCAGTGACAATGTTGTGAGAGCAAGGAATGAATCAAAGGGACGAAAACGCACCTATTCTTTAGTTACTCAGTCTACAAAATCCCACTCTGAGCACTGAAGGAAGTTGTGGTAGCAAGGTCAAAGGCACGATGTGTGGTGTTGCCCTGAGAGATGGGCTGAGCATGCTACCAGGGGATATGATGGAGGAACACATACCTATGGTGAGGTCAGATAAGATGAGTGTATGGTGGATTGGGAATGTTGACGACGCATTGGATGAACAAGAGGTGGTGGTCAAAGTGGGAGCATGCCAACGCTTCTCTTCTCACAACAACCACCTCCTTCAACGTGTTCATCTTGGTAGGCATAGAAAGGTGTGTCCAAGATTTCTGTATACTGTTCTTAGATCTAACATACCTTTCAGAAGCTCATAAAAATTGAATACAAGATATACCTCAAGAGGTAAGCTTGGACAGTTGTTGGCATTTTCGATACGTGTGGTCTGGAGTCTGAATTTTGACAGCGGCATGGGACGGCCAGCAATGGCTGTAGGTACATTCCTGACGCTTGTCATCATTACATCTCTCTTTCGAAAATTTCGTTAGCACTCGTTCTCTCGTCCTCTGGCCGTCTTCGTTTTCTCCAATATCTATTCACCATATCATTACCGCGTGAAATCACATCCTTTTCGATAATACCACTTAGTTTTGGTGAAATCACCTAATACTATGACTGCTCTCAGTGTACAAAAGCACTCTACTGTGGTGTAGTTGTGCAAGTGTGGTTCGGCGTGATCAGAGTTGCCGTGCTTAGAGATATCTACTCAAGCTTGGTCTCAAGAGGGGTAAAATCACTTCTATTCGTCGAAGTTCTAGGAAAGTACACCTGTATAGATGCGTAATAGGGTCGTCCTTGCTTCTATAAGCTAGGAAATAAGGCACCAAGGGCTATATGAAGCTGATCTTGGTTTGATCTAAACTGCCTCGAGTGATCTGACTCTCTCTAAGGTAAAACTACAGCACAACTGCCGGAAAACAGCCACCAAAACTGTCTTCTATAAAGCATGCAAGCAAGGAAGCTCAGCCACCAAAACCGAGGCCTTCTCTACGATGCTAAAGTGTAACCCAACTGGTTAAAACACTTCCAGAACGCCACCAAGACGAACTAGTATAAAGTTTCACTAATAGGAGACGTGTAGAGCAATACACAAAGCCAACAATTTGGTCTTTATCGCGACCTCTCAAGTTCTTGTCTGCAGTAAGATCTCAACTAGTCTTCTCAATAAGGCTAGGGCCTGACTTGGGCAGAGTTCTGATTGGACAATAGCAATCTATTCGTACGATAACCACATACAACGTGTAACGTGCAAGTGGGGGGCAGAATCCTCTCCGGTCCCCGTACATTTGGTGTCCTTTTTATACTGTCCAAGGTGAATAAACTGAAATAATAGGTAATCTGAGTCGGAATAACTGCGGAACGAGACGGAAAAGGGATGAAACAGAGTCGGGAGAGAGATACAACGAGAAAATATACATATCAGGGAAATCTATAGGTCACAACGTCCATATATGGTGCAAATAGCGTGACAAGCGAGTGGTAACACTCTGTTTTAAGGTACAGGAGTTGAATACTGGCCGACGGGTAGGCGTTTAGCCTTTATAAAATTTTCTTTTCCATGCGCCAAGCGCTTTTCCACCAATCGGAGGCCTGGCAGGGTCCTCCCGAGCTCCTCATCGCTCAACACCGTTCCTCCACATAACACCGCCTCTAAATTTTCTTATCCACTCCATGTGGACGTGTTCCAATAAGGTATATCAGAGGGAATCCGCTTCCGCCACCATAACAACGGTTTGAACAGCTTTGCCTCCGCTCCGATCAATAGGTTCCACTTCGGCCGACAGGTCTCTAGACCCTTGCCGTATCCGGCATCGGTGATTTCTGATCAGTTTCCCCCTCTGCCATCAGTCCCGAGTGATGCCCGAGCCAGTATAACTCTTCTGGGTGTATGAAGGGGTAAATTAACTTGTAAGAATCCCTTTGGTGCATCCGGTAGGTGATCTAGGCGTAGTCCGTAGTGAATTCACTTAAGGACCTTCTCCCTACAGTTCTCAGGAGGTGATTGCACTTCGACAACCACTGGTAGAAGTAAAAGTGGTGGCCAGATACCCATGTGGGGCGTACCATGTACCAGGATCCACTAATATAACCACCTAAAACACCTTCCGTCCAATGACTAGCTATTCAGGGCTCATACTAGTCCTTCTATAACCATTATGTGTTTATGCAACAATGATAACGTGCAAAACTAGCGTATTTGCGTTCGAAAAAGAAGTGATTAAAGTCAGGCGTATCATCGACGTGGCTTGAGGCCTGAGGGATTGTGAATCGTTGTGATGATCTCCGTGCCTGGAACAGTCTAACGCAACTCGAGTGTCAAAAAAATTGCATTCTGCGGAGCGTATGGTGGCTCGAAGTGAAGGCCTAAGATGACGGGGAACTGGCATGCACTCATATAACACTGAAATGTAGGGTAGCGAACTGTTGAGCTAAGTAGATTGGTCTGTTTGTCAGGTTAATAAAGACGGAGGTCTGACAATGCACCTGGACCTGGAGCATAGATGTTGATGAAGACGCTCCTAACATCATTGGAAAGGTGCAGCATTCTGACTGGTAGCCAGTGTTGTTGTGGCATGCATTGTTTCCTCAAATTGTCCTCAAATCCTTATGTCAGAGATTCCAATTCGGCCTGATAAGAGGTAGGCGCTTATGGGCTGGTTATCAGTCTATCATCAGCTGGTTATCGGACTGTTACATCGAGGCTTGCCGATTATCAGCTGATTATCAGCCATGAAATCTTCAACCACCACCTCCCTTCATCGCCGCAGTCTTCTATGGCAAACAGATTGTTTGCAATGTGTATACCAGGGGATTAGGACGAGAGAGGAAACTATTTGGGGCTGCTCTGGATCAATTTGCATGCTGTAAGGTCAGTTTAGATATCTCTGCGTGCTTGGATACTATTAACCGCTTCTACAGCCCTGATGCTCCTTGATAATCTCATTCACAGCCTGTACATAGAGATCCATCATGTACATCAACATTGAAATCAGTATTGCGTTCATTTCATACGGTATGACCACCAATAGTGACAAATCTGGATCTATCAGGCTTGGTGCTGAAAGCTCACGGAAGTATGTCATTTAAACTGGAATATCGCTGCTCCAGCTGCATAGCTGAACTGTGGATGACGTATACTGAGCTGAACTATCGTATTCGTTGGCTGCAAATGTTCCGTATATAAATGAAGGTGTCGCATTTCCTTGCCTTAATTCTCTCTGCATATTTATCTTCCCAATTATTCTTTTTGTCTTGTGCACCATGTCAAATCCCTGGATGAAGCGAAAGGTCAAATGCTCGTCATGCGGACAACCATATACGGAGGGGGCACCAATCAAGAATCACGAGAAAAGTTGCCTGAAGAAACAGCGTGACAAAGAGGCCAACCTGAATTTCAGGGTACAACAAGAGCTGTTGTGACCTCCGACAAATAGTCCAGGAACCAGTATGTATAGTCAAACTCATTCCACTATCCCATATTGATGTAAATTTATCTACTAGTTGAAATAATGGGCGCGGGGTTGTCACAAAGCCAGAGCATGTCATCAAATATTGGTATGTTCACCCAATATCTCCTCGAGTCAACCGGACTTAGTGTGAAGTAGAGACAGCCCGTTTCCAACATGGAACCATGAATTTTGATCTACCCAACCATGATTCTGGTATGGGTTCTCTCATCTTTGATATTTCTCGTCACTCATACTTGTTTAAGGTCTCAGCGAAACAGGACCCGTGATAATCCAAACTGAGATTGATGACATCAAGACAGAGTATCACCCTGCTAGTGGTCGTGGTACAGAACAGAAACGGTTTGGTGACTATGGTTTCCAGCAGGAAGAAGAATACAGAGAGCCTATCAACAAGGAGCCGTGGAGACTGTTTCCAACACGGTTTGATTTTGAAGTTGCAGAGCTTGCACTTGATTGTGCGATGAACAAGAAACAAACAGAGTGATTACTAAATCTCATTGAGCGGGCATCGTATGGGAGTGGGAAGCTGAGTTTTAGCACCCACGACCAGCTCGAAAAGATCTGGGATGTGGCGTCTGAGAAAACAGCAAAGGTATTTTATTTGCCATGTTTAGAACAAGAGCAGTCACTCATAAATCAATCAGTGGCACCGAACAGAGATTTCGCCGTCCCTTGATGGCGAGGCTCACCGGTTTGATGTGTTTTTGCACCCGACATGGGACTGGATTGAAGAGGTTTTGAAGGACCCGAAAATAGCCTCACAGATGGAATGGGATACGTGTCGGAATTATCGGTTTGATGGTAGCTGTTGGGAACGGTTTATCACTGAACTGTGGACAAGTGATCTTTGGTGGGATATTCAGGTATGAATATTAGAATTGTCCTTGTACTCCTTCTAGACTGACCAATGTATGTCAGACTACTCTAAATTCAGACCCATCACTTGGTAGCAATGCCAAATCTTTGTTTCTTATCATTTATGCAGATAAGAACAAGCTATCTACATTTGGTACAGCAAAGGGGTATCCAGTCATTGCTCAGATTGGCAATGTCCCATCCGATTTGCGAAATACCAATGGGCTCAGTGGTGGCTGAGTTATCAGATGGCATCCAGTTGTGAGTTATACACTTTATCAAAAGGGTTCAATCATGTTCATTGCTACTGATATACAGGTTCCCGAAGACGCAGAGCACTCGGGTAAAAAAGGATTTGCTGATTTCAAGGGTGTTGTGTGGCACGAGTCGGCATTAAAAATGTTTGAGTCTCTTCTAGAGTACAGCTGTGTCGGTTGTATGATTAGATGTGGTGACAGGGTAATACGTTTTATTTATCCTATCCTTTATGTTCTTTCAGCCAACTATGAAGAGCAGCAAGTGTTCATAAGTGCCACATTCAAATTACTGACTGCTATAGGTGTATTATGTGTCTAATTTGAGGACTGAAAGGAAAGAAGGCATGCCCAAAATGTATGGTTCCAATGGATCAACTCTCAGATCTGACAGGAAGATGGGACCCCCGAACGCCTCAGAACACTCAGAATATCATGCAAAAGGTGGACAAAATGGCCCGGAAGGGGGATCAAGAGGATGAATTACGAACACACGGTATGCGACCTGTGATGGTATGTTTTCATCATCGAGTACACTCATACTAGTCTGATCTTTAACATAGAATATGTTCCTTCAATTTGCTAACTTTGATCCATATCGCGCGGTCTCATTTGATGATCTACACTTTGCGGATAGTGGGCTTTGGGGTGCCCATTTATTCCCACAGTTAAAGCTACATCTCAGCAAGCTAGGTTGTCATTATGAGGCAAAAATTGACCAGCGGTAATGTCCTCTTGAATATGAATAGAAATTCTACTGACTTTACTGGCAGATTCATCACTTTTCCTCATTGGCGTGACCTTAACCACTTCGATGGTGTCACAAAGATATCATTTAATGATGGGTCCAAGCACCGTGATATATCAAAGGTGTATCAAACTTTGATCATAGCTTCTGAATCCTCGCAGCTCATCTAGAAATCAAGCTATTTCTGTTCGCAGCGCAGGGTGTGATAGAGGAAAATGTTGATCGCGCTGGTTACCAACTGCTCAAGTGCACGCGTATCTATCTCAACGTGATTATGTACGGTGGCTTACATGTTCATACATCGGATACACTGGCTATCGGAAAGGAATATATTCCTATGCTCTCATCAGCAATTGAGGTAGGTTGTGGTCATTGTGTATCCTTGAAAATCACTGATCAAGGCCCAGAAATACGACCATATCCCAAAGTGCCATGAAGACCGTTTCAACACCTTTTCGACAACATCCAGCTGAAGGGTGTGCTTCGGAACTATAGCACTAAGCCAAATGAAAAGATGCATGGACCTCTTCGGAACATTTATCAGCGCCAAACTAATTTCAAGGATACTTCAGAACAGGTGTGTTGTGTAGTAATGGTCCTTTAAATCATTTGGTGTAATTATTGATGGGTGTGTGTTTAGATTTCACGAAAAAAATCACCAGTTTGTCATCGCGGACCTCATCCGTGATGGTATCGATGAGCTTGAGGACTATCAAAAACACCTCATGGCTCTTAATGATGACAAAATTGACTCATCAACTGATACCGAAGGCACTGCATCATTGGGTGGCATTCACTTTACCATCAGGTCTCAGCTGAAAGCACTCTCCTTCAAGTCATTCACTAATTTCCACTCTCTTTCACAACAAGAGGGTGATCAGTTCCAAATTGACCTCGCAGATTTTATGTCAAAATCCTTGCAGGCCAATAGCATCCCGCTTCCAGGTAACCAATGGATTCAATACATGCCACATGAGGAGGTATGAATATGTTCTTAACTCTCCAAACCTAGTTACCAACATTTTTTAGATCACGCTGATATGGTCCAAAATATAAATCGCGTATCTAGATGAATATTCTTGCCTTCAACAAGTTTTAATACACTTGATAAGGGAAACAAGAGCACTAGTGTGAGCCCGAGCAGCTAGTGAAAGCGGACTTAGGCTCTAACAAAGAGTAACTAGCTGTCTATATGCTTGTTCATGGATCGTATGATCAGGCTATGGTAGCTGGGGACTTAGCCATGCATGCTAGATGTGTCTGAAAACTGTAGGACTGTCTATACTAGAAAGACAGTTGTCGTGTCATCTATAGAAACGCTATGGAATTGGCTATAGACTTCTTATGAGGCTATATAACTGATCTGGAAGAGTTGTTGCGACTAGAGACCTTGAATAATGTCTGCGACCAAGGGGATTTGAACTTGGCACAGAATAGACACATAGGCGTAGAGACACATTGTTGACTGACCAGTCTAGACGCTGGCAGGATATGATGGAAAGAGGATCTTCCGCTCTAGGAGGAAGCGCGCGTGTTGCAGCTTGGATTAATCCGAAGCTCTCAGCATAGCTTAGTAAAATCGACGAGATCCGAAGCTAGACGGCCGAAGATCGACTTGATAAGCAAGCAAGGTTTTAGGGTTTTTACGCTAGCCGCTTACTACAAGCGAGTTACTTGCCCAGGACATTTCGGACTCATCGCCGAAAGGTGTAGATCCGAAACCAACCAGAGAATTATATCTCAGAGGAGAGACCGTACCTTTCCCCTGGCTAGACGAAGTGCTAGCTAGGAATGGTGATAGAATTACGCATTCTTGAACCTAGAAGAATATAGAAGAATAGACTCTAAGGGAGGGACTCGAAGGGAAGATGTCTAGGCAGTTCCTGACGATATCCGATACCAAGGAGAGCCGTCTCCGCTCAACAGCTATGTACCATGCAGTCTAGCAAGAGTGAGTCAGCGCAAGGAAGAAGGATAGTCCACCGAGCGATTTCCGACGTGGAGCTAGCCAAATATTTGGAACTGCTTTCAGGACCAAAATGCGAATAAACCCAGAATATGGACGAAAGATTGTCTAAAAAGAATATTTCATTTCCTTCTTAAGTAGTTCTATACCTTGTATGGGCAGCGAGCCATCAGAATCATAGCTAGAAGTATGTATCTGTAGATTATGGGTAAATAGGACAGCTAGAGGGTATATAAGCTGGCCCATTTCGATACGAAAAGGCAAGCAAGTAGATCCCCCCACTGTCAGATAGCACAGAGCAATCAACGACTTTGGAACTTGACTTCAGAGAATATTTAAGAATATACCCCACCTGACACAGAGTCAGTGATTTGCTACTTGTATAGCTGTGATAAGCGTACAGTAGTCTCTTGAATAGAACGTACTGAGTTGCGTCTAGACGGGATTTGACTTGACCACCGAGGTTTGGAGTACTAGGGACTCCCACCTAAGTTGAGGTACTGAGGACAGAGGGCCTCCTTATCTATTGTAACTGAAGTATTGTGGACAGAGGGCCACCTTACTTATTGTTTTGGCACTGAGGACTGAGGGCCTCCCATTGCCATATATTGGTCATTGTTGAACTTGTTTGGAATCGATCCAGTTTGGATATTGAAGAGGCTAGCTGCACTTGGGCACTATCCTGTTGCATTTTGTTGATTTCTGTGTTCGTTGGATACGAATATACACCTTATACCTTTCTCTATACCACGCACCTTTGTTGTTCGTTGGTCTAGATCGAGTACTAGAGTGTCTATAGTGATAATACATTGTTTCTTGATCTTACTACCGTGCGGAACCTTTGCCAACGCCGAGCCATCCTCACACAAAAGAGGTTGAGTTGTGTTTTGTTGTCTCTAGACGGCCTTACACCAATTGAACCCATTCAACACCATTCCAGTACCTCAAAGTAAACTATGAATCATACGAAATGTGGAAGCTAACCACCGACTACTTGCGTTGTAATCCAAGCTTCAACAAGGCTCCACGTTTTGACTTTTGCTTGTATAACACAGGAAGCTTGCCAGCTTTTGCTCAGCTTCAACATCTGTTCACTTGCCACGCTGATAACGAAGTGTATCCAGTTGCGTTTGTACAGTCCTATAAAGTTGTCAGCTCGGCTCGTCGAACATGAAGCAACAAGGACTTGGGATTGTTGAGGCTCCAGCTGGATGGTCCGAAGCATTTCATTTCGGTACATTCCATTATTCGGGGGGCATTAGTAGTAGCAGCATCCGAGGATCCTTTAGATCAGGATCGGTTAGTTGTTGATGTACTTGACGCTGATATGTTTCTTCGGATAAAGAAACACTGGCCAGGTTACACATAATCTGTGAGTCACTCTTTTACCACATCTCGACCTCGGCTGATAGTTCGTTCAGATTACCAGATTAGTATAGGTGCTACAAGTTGTTTGATGTAATTGTACGTAGCCTGGTGTGGAAAACATGACACGGATAGTTGCAAAGCATAACTTTATAAGTGCATGTCGTTGCTAGTCTGATATCAAACGCGCGTGGGAGCGGGGAGGTCCTCGATGAGAGATTTTTCCCATTCCCACGGACACTGTTCCCAAAACGGATTGCGCACGCTTCTCTCTTTTCACCTCGACGTCCGACACACGTTAATTTATTTCACCTAAACTATGTCCCCACTCTCTTTAGACCCATTCTCTGTATCATATCCACATCATAATACACTAAACTCGACTTCACAACCCCAAAATCCGTCTGAAAGACCTGTCCCGCTCATTCATTCCACCGTTCACAATTCACCTACCAAATCTAAGAACAAACACCAAACAGAGCATGAACATACTCAGCCAGCCATCACACCACTCTCCTTTATTCATGAAGCGGCTCCAAATACCCCATATACCCCAATCTCAGCCAAAGCTGGAGCCCGAGCCAAAAGAGCACATAACAGTGATCAAAATGAACCACCTTCAGAGTTGGCCCGTAACCCATCACGAAAGCGTCGAAAGAAGTCGGAGATACCTATCTCGAACCCTGTGGGCAAGCCTGTGCCTGTTTTTGCCGCTCAACCGGGGTTTGTGCCAACGTTTGGTACTTCAACCCCCGGCAGCTCATCCTCGCAGATCTATGCCTATGAAAGCCCCCAACCCACCCTATCCACACCATCTCCTCCTGAAACACGACCAATTCTTCCATTTTCCCTCAAAGAACGCATGTCGCACCCACAACTATCCCCTAACATTCGCTCCTTTCCAGACATCCGTGTTTTTGTTGATGTATCTATTCCACCGGGGAATAAAACTGAGCGGCACGAAATCGTGTACACTGCAGCACAGCAGAAGAAGGACAAGTTCTTCTGGTTTCTCAAGCATGAACTACACTGGTCTTACGGCGATGCAGTTATGCTTCCATGCGAGCACCTGTATGGTTCTCACTGATACATGAACCTATGGTATGAACCAGTTGGTGCTGATGCATCCACAATGGTAACAACCGTAAAGCTATCTGAAGGCAAACTAGGCTGAGCAGTTACCAATGATGTTACCAGTAGATAGACAGCATCCCGGAGCTCCTGGAGCTTCCCGGGGTTGGAAAGCTCCAGAATCCGGTGCTCCGGAGGATTGAACCTGAGACTAACAAAATTGTTACTAAGCATCAAAGATCTCAGATCCTAATTCTGCGCAGACACTATATCCACTGATCCATGGTTCCTTAACCATATTATATGTGTGTACTGACTATAGTCCCACTCTAGCAGGGCCAAATAGCTGCGCTTTTTTGGCTTTTAAAATTCCCACACTCTCTGGGCTGTAATCCAGCCACTGGGGGGCTATTATAGCACAGAATGGGCTACTAAAAATCGGATTTTTGTGCTATTAAATTGTATTATGCTCTATTATGCTAGAGGAGCATTCCCACACTGCTCAGAACCAATATTATATACAAAAAAGCAGTATAAACAGGGTGTAATCTGAGAATAGGCTATTGAATCATAGGCTATAGGGCAGATATTGACATGGGGTAAGTTGGAGGACATAGATACATTAAATAAAAGCTTGGGAATACCACATAGTACATGGATTAGTGGGATAATGGTGCTTAAATATCAAAAATACTGAAAATCTCCGAAATTGGGGGAATAAAATTACAGGATAAGATTTAATGCAGCTAGGGCTTAGATATTGTGGATGAGGGATGATATATATGTCCCCTTGATGGGTTTACAATCCTGGAGAGCTGCCTATTTTTCCAGATTTATTACAGCTAAATTCGCTTTTTTTGGACATTGGTAATACTATACCACAGGGAATGATTGGGATGGGCTAATTCTTGTTCATAACCCACTCTAGGGTGTATAGATGATGAACATATACTTGCCCAAGCACTCTTGTATGTGCAACACCTTGTTCAATCCAATGTATTGTACAGTTATGTAATACTACCAGTAATCCATGAATAGCACCTCAGGGAAGCATCCCAGATGCATCAATTCTTGCACAATTACAGAAAACATGTAATATGGATGTAGTATTGCAGGGATTGGTCTGGGGACTTTGGGAACCTCAAAATTGAACTCAGGATAAAAAATCAGTTAAGAATATATCCAGGGTTGAAGGAAATTCATCCACTGTAGCATGAGATATAAGATAGTTATATCTATAGGCTTACAGATAACTCACTTTCAGTCAACCTTCCACTGCATTTTCTGACTTTTTCATTCAGCTCTATAACTACAAGGGGGGTGAGTAGAAAGTTGTATTTGCATGTCCTAGACATGTTTCCAGTGGTCACAAGCTATTCTCAACACTCTCTGAGCCTCTATGTTGAAATAGGTGTACTTAAGCATTCAACTACTACTATGTGTATTGGACTCAGATGGGAATGAATTTGCTTGACCCCAGACTCATTTTCCAGCATTTAGATTGTTCTGAATTCAATTCTGATGCTTCCAAAAGTGCTCCCATCAGTCCCTGAAGTGCTGTGATAATACAGAGGGAGAGGAGAAGGGTTTTTGAGAATAGGTGCATCTGGTATAAGGATTCCTGTCATGATATTCATGGAGGTAATTGATATTCCTGTTCTGTGCATAGTGAACGGTCTCTCATTCATTTTTGGTGATTTTAGGAGCAATCCCCATGCTCCAGTACAAAAAAATCCCTAAAAATGCGATTTTTTATGTATTTTTTATGTAGCAACATACAGATGTAATCAGAAAATGTCCTTTCATGGCAGGAAAGTGTATTTTGGGTGCCTGAACTCGATTCTGAACTTCCCTTGGTGCTGGGATGCTTTCCTGAGGTGCTATTCATGTATTACTGCCTGTATTATATAACTGTATAATACATTGGATTGAACAAGGTGTTGTGGGTACAGGAGTGCTTGGGCAACTAGTTAGTAATCAAGGGGACATATATATCATCCCCCATCCACAATATCTAAGCCCCAGCTACAATAAACCTCATCCTGTAATTTTATTCCCCCAATTTCGGAGATTTTCAGTATTTTTGATATTTAAGCACCATTATCCCACTAATCCATGTACTATTTGGTATGCCCAGGCTTGTATCCAATGTATCTATGTCCTCCAACTTACCCCATGTCAATATCTGCCCTATAGCCTATGATTCAATAGCCTATTCTCAGATTACACCCTGTTTATACTGCTTTTTTGTATATAATATTGGTTCTGAGCAGTGTGGGAATGCTCCTCTAGCATAATAGAGCATAATACAATTTAATAGCACAAAAATCCGATTTTTAGTAGCCCATTCTGTGCTATAATAGCCCCCCAGTGGCTGGATTACAGCCCAGAGAGTGTGGGAATTTTAAAAGCCAAAAAAGCGCAGCTATTTGGCCCTGCTAGAGTGGGACTATAGTCAGTACACACATATAATATGGTTAAGGAACCATGGATCAGTGGATATAGTGTCTGCGCAGAATTAGGATCTGAGATCTTTGATGCTTAGTAACAATTTTGTTAGTCTCAGGTTCAATCCTCCGGAGCACCGGATTCTGGAGCTTTCCAACCCCGGGAAGCTCCAGGAGCTCCGGGATGCTGTCTATCTACTGGTAACATCATTGGTAACTGCTCAGCCTAGTTTGCCCTCAGATAGCTTTACGGTTGTTACCATTGTGGATGCATCAGCACCAACTGGTTCATACCATAGTTGATGCATGGTTGAGAAACACAAGGCTGATGCGAGAAAGAATCAACACCCGGGTTGGCCACCAGCACACAGGTAGCAAGTGTCGCGGCGTTTATAGGTGGTCGTGATGGTGGATCTTGGCCGTCAAAGGTCACAGATATGTGGCTCAAACACCCTGCAGGCAGAATCTCAGAGAATCTTGCCAATGAAGTGGCAGGCCTGTACGCGTTTGAACCACGCGCAGTTGACATCAAACCTGCGCGTCAGGGTTTGACATCTCTTGCAGTTCAATTGGTGGAGCAAAAGGTGTCACGAGAAGCAGAGAAAGCTTGCCGTTCAAAGGATATTCGCATACGGCTGAGGTCGGATGGCAGATCAGACACCGGTGCTCTTATTCAGTGGGAACACGCGGGATCAGGTACACAGAAGTTCCTTAGGGACTTCTACACGTCAATGCAACCAATTGGGTGGCATCTGGTGAAGTCTATGTCTGCTCGGAAGCGGCATGGCGTGCATGTTGATCGTGAACATAGACCGCTTGATACGGTGAGTCCATCATACCCTTATTAATCGTGCCGTGTGCTCATGAATCTTTGTTTACAACAGGTTCTGGTTAACATTTTCGGCCGTATGAGCTATTCTCAAAGCTCAAGAGCGAATCGTGGTCCTCTCGCTGAGGGCCTTCTTTACTTCTCCGTTCTTGCGCCTGTGGAGATATTTCGAATGCAGAGTTGCATAGCCGGAACACCTAGCCTTACAACTTGTACAAAGGCAATGGAATGTCTCTCGTCACAAGAGCTGGCAATTCTCAAGGCTCGTGGAGAAGATCCAGATGCTCTCGACACTTGGCGAATCGACAACGTTCACAACTATCACCTGCAACGTGACATGGCCCTCGGACGACAAAACAAACTCTTCACCGGTATATTTGGTGCAAGCTTCGAGGCTGAGGACTATGTTAATGTAAACACTTTCGATTTGGATCGTTTTCGAGATAGGTTGGCAGCGAGTCGAGCTGATGAGGTTACTGTTGATGACCTCGCCGCCTTAGTTGATCAAAAGCATCTACAAACTGTCATTGTGCTCCAGTTTGTGCGTGCTGTGACGGAGATCATCCCGGAGATGAAGAACAGAGGTGCTCAAGTCACGGAGCTATACCGAAAGCATGCTACAAAGCTTCAGCTTCCTGTCAAGAAGACGAAGGTTCATCCGTTCTCCGCCTGCTCCAAGAATGAAATCACTTATACAGAGCTTCGGGATTGTATCGTTGATTTCATGGAGCAGAGTGGACAAACCTCCAGCAAATACAAGAACCGCAAACAACCAATCGGTGGCGATGGTCTCACGGTTATCAAGGGCACGGAGATGCAGAGTTTCTTACAGTTTGAGGATAACCCCTTTGATAGCCATGAGTTATTCCTGTGGCTCACGGAGGGTTGGCACTTAAACTGGACAGATCTATGCTCCATCTTCTCGACGTTCTATGGTGCCGAGCTTACCATGGACCCTTCAACAATCGGTCATAGCGCGACCAAACTAGAACGTCGAAGACCTGCAGACCTCAGCAAAGTCGACTTCAACGAAGGCGTGCAATTGCTTTTTTTAGTACTTGATTGCAGAATGTTAGACTGTCTCAGGTACGAAAGCATATAGATTACTGCGTATTTTATCCTGTACTTATTAGCCTTTCAGGGTACATTTAGGTTGCGACGATATATTTGAATACTTCCATGCCCTCGGCAAGTCAGATACACTCCCGAGTACGGAAGAGCTTTTCAAAATCGCCAAAAAGCTTGCTCTCAAGTTCACCAGTAATCAAAGCTATACTGCAGCAATCTCAGGGAACCTGAAGCTGCTAGAGAAGCTGGGAGTCCCAGTACATCAGGCATGGGATGGAGAGGTCTTCGACGATTCTAGTAAAGACTTTGGAGCTATTAATCACAGGAAGCGCGCCGTTCACACCGGAGCGAAGAAGTGCAAGCCTCGGAGTCAAGCTTCGAAAGGAAAGAATGCCGCTTCAAGCTCAGTAGCTGTTGGTGACGATGACAATGACGACGAATTCATTGGAGACCGGGTATACGCTACATCACGTGCACTCCTTCGCAAAAGTATCCTCGCTGCTGCCATCGGAGATCCAGGACGAGTATACGAGGTCACCAAACATCAGCTATTTACATTAGCCGGGTCTGGTAACAGCAATTATACTGATCTTCTTATTGACAAAATCCTCATGCTAGAGGAAGATGTTGATGAGGAAATGAAGACCGCAATCCTTCAGATTTCTCTCGTTAACCTTAGTGGGCAGGAAGGTGGCTTTACATTTGGAGACCTAGTCCAGGAATACTACAACCGCCTGTTGGATGCTGTGGTGCGCCACAAAGGTGTTGAGTATGGTGACACATTTATTCGGCGAGTATGGTCACCAAATATTCACCGCGTACGCGAGCTGAAGCGAGAGTGGTTCGAAGGGTTTGGTTTGAAGGCGAAGAGTGGACGACACACTGCAGCGAACATTGAGGCAGATATCAAGACACTGCTCCACCTTTATCGCAACTGTCAACTTCACTCGTTTATTCCCGGTCGGAAAATTGGAGAGAAGATTGATGCAGATCGGTTCACTGCAGGCTACAACATCATTGAAACACGCAAACTCAATTCCCACAAGCGAAAGCGTCGGATTCGCCATGCTGCATTCCATGATGGGCTGTCATCCAAATCTTTGCAGGCAACCTCCGCCACTATCACTGTTGACCCAAACAAAGATGCAGACGGCGAGCCGGACACCCAGGAAGAGTCTTCTATGCACTCTAGACCTCTCATGATGGCCCAGGTCATTGACGGTGTTCTGATTACTGCACCAATTGACGTCGATGAAGATGCACAGGAGTTACTTGGATTGTTTGAATTGGATGGACAAGACAGTGACGACGATTCTGACTCAGACGAAGATTCGGGTGGTGAAGAAGAGCAGAGTATGGATGTTGATGATAATTAAAACAGTATATTACAGTCGCTACAATAATCAGAGCTTAGTTTGACGTCTTTTGCAATGCTGTGCCACATACCATGATACTAATGTTTGATTTCCGATTCCTCATCCTCACATAATTCCGAATTTTCTGAGCTGTTTGCTTCCTCATTGTCCTGCTTGGTCTGCTGCTCGCTTGGTATGTTGTTTGTAGTCGCTGCCTTCTGGCGTTGTCGATGTGCCTGTGCTTTGGTGTTGTTCTCCGCCCGTTTCTGATTTCGCATCTCCTCAAACTTTTGATGGATGTTGATGAGCACCTCCAGGAATCTTTTGGAGCGTCGTCAGAGAACAGGACTACCCCCAACCCACGGCTTCAACAAAGGAGTCTCTGCCAGCTCACTGTCAAGCAATCCCAATTCATCCGCCTGTGCCACTGCTTCAACCGCCTCGTGCTTCAATTCAGCCTCCAATGCATTTAAAATCCGCTCCATCTTCACTGGGGAAAGCACCATGACCGGTAGTACATCCTCGTCAATTGTGAGATCCTCCATGATGGTGTCCCGAAGCCGTTCCAAATGTTTTAGCCCAACTTCCCACATAGCCTTTGTGACATACATTGCAAAAGGGACTTTTGATTTCTTTGTCGATGCTGTAGACTTGGAAGGGTGCATGGTGCTGGGAGGAGCCCAAGGATCACAGCCGCTGCATGTACAGGGTGAAGGGAACGGAGGTCTAGGGTGATTCTTGCATGAGGCACATCCACATGATTCGTCTTCTTTGTTGCCGTACTGTTCATCGATATTTTTGAGTTTGCATGGCGCGAGAACCAGTTTGGGAAGGCTGACATCGAGACGTTTATGTGGATTGGTTCTCGCATCATCAATGATTGCCTCTGCCTTTTCTGGATCGAAGATGGCCTTGGGAAGATAAATGACACCACGAGGATGAGAAACCAATGTCCGATTCCGACCAGCTCGTCCAACCTTCTGTAATGCATCGTCAAGATCTAGAGGATCAATGACAACACATAAGTCAATGTCGGGAACATCAATACCAACTGACAGGGTATCAG
The DNA here is from genome assembly GCA_037176845.1 of Paramarasmius palmivorus. Lineage (NCBI taxonomy): Eukaryota > Fungi > Basidiomycota > Agaricomycetes > Agaricales > Marasmiaceae > Paramarasmius > Paramarasmius palmivorus. The sequence goes on along the minus strand of JAYKXP010000171.1, from coordinate 52,667 downwards.
TTGCAATGATGATTAGATCCCCGAGGCAGAGCATCTGCATTGTGGCATCATTGTAACCTTTGGAATGAAGTGCATTGTACATTCGTATCCCATCGATCTCCCGACTCCTCTCCCGCAAATAATGCAATATCCTATTGCATGTCTTGATGCTCCGATGATAGATCAAAATCTTGCCCTTTTCCTGAAGTATCCAATCGAGCTCAGGAAACCTTTCACTTTGCTTCCTGTGGGGGAACAGTTTCACGGAGAGCCTGATATCATAGCGTGCGTTTGACCGCTGCACGAAATGAAACTGTCTGGAATGGAGACCAAGAAAGTGGCACACAGCATCTCGAGGCTGACCTGACCATAATGTGGCTGTAAATGCAGCCATTACAGTATGTTCCGGGAAACGCTTGCGAAGATGACCTATTTGCATGTACTCTGGACGAAAGGCTGGCCCCCATACATGCAGAAGGTGTACCTCATCAATCATGAGGGCGAAGAGACGAGGAATGATATCAGAAAGGTGTATAAACCAACCAAAGCTTGGAGAGGAAAGCATCTCTGGTGTCACCAGAATAACATTGTATCCTTTCCGTGCTTCTGCAAATAGGTCTTTATCCTGTTTGGCTGCTTCGTCCTTTTGTTCTTTGTTGATGACAAGGGCTGGAATGTCATATTTCCGCATCTTGAACTCCTGTCATAGTATTAGATCGTCATTTAATTGTAGCAGGAAGGAAAATTCACCAGATCCTGTTCTAGAGCTGTAGTTGGACAGACCACAACGATGATTGGATCCGGGCGGAATTTAGCCTCAGGGCATAGACTTGGGCATTCTAGTATCTTGAGAATGACCTTCAGTGTCATGTAGATATACCCAGATTTACCGCCGCCAGTATATACTAGGGAAAGAACATCAACCCTGTCGAGAAGCTTTGTGATGACGTCCAGCTGATGCTCATGTGGCTCTTCCTGGATGCTTTCTCTGAGGATTTGACGACAAAGGTCTCGCCCTGCATCTGTAGAAAACTTGAACCCCATGAGCATAGGAGGAAAACACAATTTTATTTGAAAAACACGTTGATAAGTTATCGATACATTATTTGCAAAAACTACTTAGGGGCGCGTTGTGTGTCGTGGGAATGTCACGTGTGTCTCGGATGAGAGGTCCCGAGTCGGGGCGGTTTTGATAGCAGACGGTATACCCGCCCTCACCTCACCACAAAAAAGGGTATACCGTCTGCTTACAGGAGACTATGTCGTTGCCACAGATGATAATCGTTACCCTTCGCATCTCAAGATCTCACTGTCCATGTCAACCTCTTCACCTCAACCAATCCCCAATGACTCTGATGCAGAAGAGGATGGTGTGCCCAATGTTGTACTCACGCCATTCACACTGCCTACTACTGGTGAGCTCACAAATGCTGAAGCCCACAAAGTAAGTTACCACTTTTTTCATCAATGACTTGGATAGTCGCCGACTCAAGTGCAGATCATCGCCATCCTTACTGGTAACATTGATATTTTACGCACTACTGAGAACAAGCTGCGGCAGCTCGTCGCAGATCTCAGAGTCCAGCTCACCCGTAGACACTAGTTTTATTAAAAAGACTCCGAAGATTGTCACCACCCCTTTTACATTAATTGCCCAATATCTTCATGTGTAATCTCTAATTCAATTAGACATTTTTTTGGCCTGTAGGGGTATATACAGCACACCATTTATAAAAGGGTGCGCTTTAGGGTCAGAAAAATATTCCCACGGACTCTGGGACCATTCTGGAGCGCTTTTTTGGGCGCTTTTTCAACAGGAAATTTATTCCCACCATCCAGGGCATTATCTGGGATGCTCCCTGCTCCGCTTTTGGCTTCCCAAAAAGGAAGGTGGTCTTCCAGGGCCTGGGAAACCATTTTAGGGCGCTTTTGGGCGCTTTTTTCAGCGCTTTTTTAACAGGAAAATTATTCCCACACCTGCTGGCATCATTTAGGTGCCTCCCTACTCCGCTTTTGGCTTCCCAAAATGGAAGGTGGCCTTACCTCACTATTTTCCACCTGGAATCAAATCATTGGGGGGCTATTGGGGCATGCTGGGGGGCTATAAAAATCGCATTTTTGAGGGAATATGTTCTAATATGTTCTAAAAGCATGCCACTGCAATTGGGGGGCAGGGCAATGCAAAAAAAGCGGTCCAAATATGGTAATTCAGGAAAATGGCCTATTGGATCTTGAGCTACAGGCCAGATATTGACATGGGGTAAGTTGGAGGACCTAGATACATCAAATACAAGCCTGGGGACACCCAATAGTACATATATTGGTGGGATAATGGTGCTTAAATATCAAAAATACTGAAAATCTCCGAAATTGGGGGAATAAAATTACAGGATGGGATGTGGTGCAGCTGGGGCTTAGATATTATGAATCAGAGATGATATATATGTTCCCTTGATGGGTTTATAATCCTGGAGAGCTGCCTATTTTTCCAGATTTATTACAGCTAAATTCGCTTTTTTTGGACATTGGTGATACTATACCACAGGGAATGATTGGGATGGGCTAATTCTTGTTCATAACCCACTATAGGGTGTATAGATGACGAATATATACTTGCCCAGACACTCCTGTATGTGCAACACCTTGTTTAATCCAATGTATTGTACAGTTATGTAATACTACCAGTAATCCATGAATAGCACCTCAGGGAGGCATCCCAGCACCAAGGGGAGTTCAGAATCGAGTTCAGGCACCCAAAATACACTTTCCTACTATGAAAGGACATTGTTTGAATACATCTGTATGTTGCTACATAAAAAATACATAAAAAATCGCATTTTTAGGGGTTTTTTTGTACTGGAGCATGGGGACTGCTCCTAAAATCACCAAAAATGAATGAGAGACCGTTCACTATGTATAGAACAGGAATATCAATTGCCTGCATGAATCCCATGACAGGAATCCATATGCCAGACTAATCAATTCCTGCACAATTACAGAAAACATGTACTATGGATGTAGTATTGCAAGGAGTGATCTGGGGACTTGGGGAACCTCAAAATCGAATTCAGGATGAAAAATCAGTTAAGAATATATCCAAGGTTGAAAGGAATCCAATCACTGTAGCTTGAGATATGTATCTGACAAGTTTTATGCTTATAGTTAACATATATTGCACATATACTTGTGCATTTAACTTGATGTATGCATATTGAAGTCAATTGTGGATGGATTTCCTTCAACCTTGGATATATTCTTAACTGATTTTTCATCCTGAATTCGATTTTGAGGTTCCCCAAGTCCCCAGATCACTCCTTGCAATACTACATCCATAGTACATGTTTTCTGTAATTGTGCAGGAATTGATTAGTCTGGCATATGGATTCCTGTCATGGGATTCATGCAGGCAATTGATATTCCTGTTCTATACATAGTGAACGGTCTCTCATTCATTTTTGGTGATTTTAGGAGCAGTCCCCATGCTCCAGTACAAAAAAACCCCTAAAAATGCGATTTTTTATGTATTTTTTATGTAGCAACATACAGATGTATTCAAACAATGTCCTTTCATAGTAGGAAAGTGTATTTTGGGTGCCTGAACTCGATTCTGAACTCCCCTTGGTGCTGGGATGCCTCCCTGAGGTGCTATTCATGGATTACTGGTAGTATTACATAACTGTACAATACATTGGATTAAACAAGGTGTTGCACATACAGGAGTGTCTGGGCAAGTATATATTCGTCATCTATACACCCTATAGTGGGTTATGAACAAGAATTAGCCCATCCCAATCATTCCCTGTGGTATAGTATCACCAATGTCCAAAAAAAGCGAATTTAGCTGTAATAAATCTGGAAAAATAGGCAGCTCTCCAGGATTATAAACCCATCAAGGGAACATATATATCATCTCTGATTCATAATATCTAAGCCCCAGCTGCACCACATCCCATCCTGTAATTTTATTCCCCCAATTTCGGAGATTTTCAGTATTTTTGATATTTAAGCACCATTATCCCACCAATATATGTACTATTGGGTGTCCCCAGGCTTGTATTTGATGTATCTAGGTCCTCCAACTTACCCCATGTCAATATCTGGCCTGTAGCTCAAGATCCAATAGGCCATTTTCCTGAATTACCATATTTGGACCGCTTTTTTTGCATTGCCCTGCCCCCCAATTGCAGTGGCATGCTTTTAGAACATATTAGAACATATTCCCTCAAAAATGCGATTTTTATAGCCCCCCAGCATGCCCCAATAGCCCCCCAATGATTTGATTCCAGGTGGAAAATAGTGAGGTAAGGCCACCTTCCATTTTGGGAAGCCAAAAGCGGAGTAGGGAGGCACCTAAATGATGCCAGCAGGTGTGGGAATAATTTTCCTGTTAAAAAAGCGCTGAAAAAAGCGCCCAAAAGCGCCCTAAAATGGTTTCCCAGGCCCTGGAAGACCACCTTCCTTTTTGGGAAGCCAAAAGCGGAGCAGGGAGCATCCCAGATAATGCCCTGGATGGTGGGAATAAATTTCCTGTTGAAAAAGCGCCCAAAAAAGCGCTCCAGAATGGTCCCAGAGTCCGTGGGAATATTTTTCTGACCCTAAAGCGCACCCTTTTATAAATGGTGTGCTGTATATACCCCTACAGGCCAAAAAAATGTCTAATTGAATTAGAGATTACACATGAAGATATTGGGCAATTAATGTAAAAGGGGTGGTGACAATCTTCGGAGTCTTTTTAATAAAACTAGCGACCTCAGCTGTCCAGCTAGCTCTCTAGAAGCATGGTCGTCGCACCAAGAAGGGTCAAACCATCGAGTCGGACCCTAGGTTCAATCACGACAAAGTTGTTTTTCTTGGAAAGAGGTACAGCTTAGTCGTTTGCCCTTGGATATATCCAGGCGTCTTTGGTCAGTATCTGAACCTGAACGCCCCACACCCCAATGCTCCAGCCCAATATGAGGACGATACCAACTTTATAGCCGGAGCGATTCTTGAATTACACGAGTATCTGAGTGATCGTGAACTCTGCATCCTAGCAGCAGAATATCCGAGATTCCAAACTGCCGTGCGTCTTCTGATTTGTTGATCCATTCATTAATCCTTACTGTTTCCTTTCCAGTTTGGAAAGCAGGTCAATGCACAGCGTGCGACAGCCCTCAATAATGTTCGTGGGAAGGCCGCGCAAATCTTTCATGACCTCAACATCCCTAGCACTCTGTGGCCAGCTTCTGCTGTGAGCGAGCAAGCGAGGCAAAAGTGAAGTCATGATCAAGCTCCTTCGCTTTCCTCACAAGCCGAAGAGCGCATTCTCTCCAATCTTTTGTCCAGATCAACATGAGGAGCCGACTGGTCTATTCATGAACGAGTACATGGCAAAGGTGAAGTGCCCAATCTATTAGTGTTTTGGATTCATGCTGATTATTCTCAGATCCTGCACATGATTCTATTTGGTGAATCATCTTTGGATAATGCAACACTGAAGGCCACATCAGGGACGCTGGGTCACCCTTGGAATGTCCGCGAAATCAATAGCGCATGTATTGCATTTGCTGCTATCATGGTATGTCTATGTTCAGTCTAATTATGCTGGGTATGTTATTGACATCTCATCAATTCAGGTCCAAGTTCTCTTTGCAAATGATTCACAATGGACTGAAATCGGCAGGCAGTCTGAGATCAACTACTTGCAAAACTTCTGGGAGTTCCGAAAAATCATCAATACACAGATCAGCTGCGATTCCAATTGGGCTCAGAGTCTAAGGGGCTTCTATAATGAACGTGTCTTCAGCAGAATCACAACATCAAGTGGTGAGCGCTTCGGAACATTTGAATGTTCAGAGTATCTATCAGACATTCGAGATCAGATGGCAGCGATTGAGCAAGATACGCTACACTGAATTTGATCTGATTGAGTTGAAGTTTCTAACATACAGCATGACTCTTAGGTCTCAGTATTTCTGCCGCAGGGCCCACTACAAGTTCCACATCAGCACCTCCGAGCCAGCCACCATCTCAATCAGCTGCCTCTTCATCCACTGTTGGTACTACCCCTCAGTCATTTTCCTCCGCTGCTTCATCATCATCCACCACTATCATTCATCGTGATGATAGTGTGGAAGTCACAACTGATCCAGGGACACCATCATCTACACCCCCGCCCACTCCTACTGTTGTAGACTTGGATGTACCAGCACACCCTCTGTCTTCTGATGGGACCGAAGTTGGTACCACTGTACCTCTGAGGCCCCGCAAAGAAGTTCAGTGAGTGGCTCGAAGCAAGGGTAAGGGTTGTCAACGTGATCAAGAGCCAGCTGAAAGGCCAGTCTGGAACACTTGTACTCAGGCACGTCTCCGTGGTGGTTAGATATTCTTAGACTGATTTCTTGGACTATGTAATGAGACTTCTTGCATGTAATAATCAGAATATACTGATATAGATACAATGGTGGCGGTATTTGCCCAGAAAGCTGTTGGAAATATAGAACGTTTATATTTACATATGCATGCCACATCTTAGAATATCTCTTGACCCGCTCGTATCATTTTGTCTAACCCACTTACTTACAGAAAGCCACACAAAGCCACAGTTATTTCTATCGCGTCTATACTTGTACTTTTAGGTTTATCTTTCATCCTTACTCATGTATAAAAGCTAGACAGAAAACCCTACAATAATTGAATCACATCAGTTCATCTCTTGGTTCTATCTCAAGGCCTCTGGTCATCTGCTATCGTTTATATCGCGCTTACCTGCGCTATCGCTGCTAACAGAGTTCAATCTAAAACTCTGACAGGTTATGGGCCCCGGTCTATAAACCTTAGCTGAACCAGAGTAATACCGATTTCATATTGGTATAGTGGCGAGTTTGGGACGCCGTAATATCCCCAAGGACAAAGAACCAAGATCATACATCGAGTGGCGAGCAGGGACGCCGGAATATCCCCTACCCAAAGCAAAGGACTATTGGACTAGTGTATGTCCGATAGAGGTAGCCGTTATCAATCCAGAAGCGGTACCCCAGTATCAGGAACGTTCGACCCAGAACAAATATTACGAGGATCTAGGAACCCTAGCAGGAATCCTAGCAGACAACCTACACCAGTAGGAAGTAGAACAGGCAGTCCATCGGGACAGCAACAAAGCATATCATCACATCCATCGAGGAATCCATCGCGTATACCTTCTAGGAGACAGAGTCCAGTTGGAGGATTGCACACGCCACCAGCATCTTCCGCACAACCCACACTTCGAACAGATTTAATCTGTGTTCATTGGCCACATCAGTTCAACGTCGACGAACTATGAGATTGTTACTTAGATCTCAACAAACGGAAGTGGGAACTTTGCGAAGAACAACCGTGTCCAAACAGAAGAAATCGAGTCAGGACTCCAAAGGAAGCGTTATTAGTTGGAAATTTTAGGGATTGTGACGATCACAACGAAACAGTAGTTCGAGGAAACGTACTACGAACAACAGTACCAGAACCACAACCATTAGTATTCCCACCAGCGGGAACATCAGCTTCACAGGAAGAAACTGTTGAAGAGCAGATCAAACTTGCTGAAGAGTTTGATCAGGAAACTGAACTTGCTGAAGAGTTCGAACAAGGATCAGGATTTGGTGAAGAATCCGATAAAGAAGAACAGGACCTAGAAAAGGAACAAGAGCAGGATAAAGGAGAATCAGAACAGGAATCAGAAGCTGATACTGATAAACCTGTATCTGACAAAGACAAAGGAACACCTGCCGACGAAGAGAAGGACGATCAACCAGAATCGTCCAGCATAGGTCCCAAACCCAAACCGAGAACACCATCTCCCAAGAGACCACCAAAGGAAGAATCATTTGATTCAGACGAAGAAGAAGACAACATGTCTAAAGCAGTCAAAGCATTTAACGACTGTACCAAGTTAAAGGACGATGGCTCAAACTGGGGCATGTGGGCAATGCGTGTAGAACTTGCAGCAAAGTCGATAGGGTATGGGAAGTACCTGACTACTGCAGAAGAAGGAGACGCAGATGCCGATCTTATGAACGCAATTGTTGGAAAATTGCCGGACACCATACTTCGAAGATATCGAAATGCGAAGTCATCACAAGCATTATGGACAGGATTAAAGAAGGATTACGACACAAAGAATCCTTTGACAGAAGCACACCTGGAACGCAAGCTATACAATCTATCTTGCTACGACATTGGCAAAGTCAATGAACATATTGACGAACTCCTCAATATCCGAAATGAACTCACATCACGAAACATCACTATTTCGGATGATCAGTTCAAGAATGCATTAATTGCATCAGTTCCCCAATCATTGAATTCAACAATCACAGCTGTCATGACCGTATACAGTGAATCAAACAAGGATTTAACTGTTGACAAGCTGATTGCTGCTATTCGAGCTGAAGCAAATGGACAGGCAATGCGCCGAGGAAAAGTCAAGAAGGAGGAAGCCAACTATTCCCGAGATCATTTCAACAATAGAGGCCGAGGATTTAATAGCCGAGGAAGAGGCCGGAGATTTAATGATCGTCAGGGCGGAGATAGAGATTGCAAAGAGATCACATGTTTCAGATGTCAAGGAAAAGGGCATATCGCCGCAAAATGTGCTACAAAGCCGAAATCCAGGAAATCAGATGATGAATCCGAGGATAAAGAAAAGTCCAAGCAAGCTAAAGATAGCCAATTATGGAGAAAAGGAAAAGAGAAGGCAAGCAGTACCAAAGAAAGTGCTGTTAAAGCCATGGAAGAAGAAATATGGGAAGAAGGCACATGGTTAGCCAGGGAAATCCGAGCAGTGGAACAGTACAACCCACCGAAAGAATGGTTTTACGATGAAGAATTCGGAAAAACCGAGGAAACTGAAGAGAAATCCAAGGAAACAGCATACATGGCCGTGGAAATGCACACCACGATGGCCACAATGGTCGATTTACAGACACCAATTGATACCAAAGCGATCATATGCAAAGAAGATCGAGTGGATTCTCAACAAGATGAAACAGAACAGTTCCAAGACTGCCAGCAAAACTCCTATAAAAGCACAGAGGAATATCGAGAACCAGCATCATCAGTACTCATCCCATTTACCGCTGTCAAAGCAACCTCATCTCTAAACTCATCCTCAACTTCTACCATCGACATGTACAACAACGAGAACAGCTGGAAAGGTTACTACGAAAGCGAAAGCTGGCCATGTCCCCCAGTCGTCAACCGCACCCTCAAAGACGAACTTGTCAATAACTATTTCGTCGGATATCAGACCTATGACCCCAACTGCGAAGCCGGTACTTGCCACACACCCAAGACAGGTGATCGCACCGTCATTGGAGTAGTCCAGACCGCCAGCGACTTCCTAGACGAAGGATTCGAGCATGTCACCCTCGATCATAGGGTATGCCGATTGTGCTACAACAGTGCCAATCGTACCTTTATGGGGGAGAAGGTCATTAGCAGGTGGTTGATCGAAGAGCCAGGCAAGAAGGAACACGTAGACGTGGCCGCCGCCTACAATGATATTTGGGCACAGGCAAAGGAAGAGAGGGATAGTGCACAGATGGCTACAGAGAAGTTCGAGGAGGAGGAAGGAGTCGTAAAATTTGTATTCGACAGCGCCGCATCCTCACACATGACTCCCTATCGAAATGGTATCACCGAGCGCCAGTCCATCACTCACAGACCCATCGGCACACCTGAAGGAACCACATTCGCCGTCGAGAAAGGCAACTGTACTGTGTACACCACCAACAATTTCCAGTGGCACACGATCGTACTCGCCGACTGTCTACTCGTCCCGAAGTTCAGACACACATTGATATCCATCAGCAAGCTCACCGAGGACGGTTACGAAGTCATTTTCAGTGGCGACAACATCAGGATCCACAAAGGTTGGGAATGCATTTTGGATATACCGAAGAAAGACGGTATCTATGCATTGGAGGCTACGGAACACAAGCCAGGAGACCCTTTCCCAAGCCTAGTCGAGGCTGATTCACCCGAAATGCCAGCACTCATATCACTTCCTACCACACCAGAACCGGATCAGATCCCACTCGTTGAGGGGGAGCAAAAACCCAAATTCGAAGCTGATATCGACAACGTTACCCAAGGAATCGACGAGATGGATCTAGATGGAAAAGGATTAGGCACAATCAATCGAAAAATCAACGAGATCATTACGAAGATTGATGAGATGCAGATCGATAACGGAGAAACATCGGCCAGAGGTGGACATAGAAGAGTAAAATTCCAGGAAGCTATTCGAACTGGAAAGAAGGACATTATCGCAGGACAATCATCAGGCACCAGGACAGTAAAGAAACCGCGGGTATCCAATCACACCAACAACGACAACACTCGCAACTACAGAAACATCAAGAAGAATCGCAATGAGTCCAGACTCCGCCGGGTCAAACATCGCAACCTCCACGGAGAATACTTCGACAATCTGGATTAGAGTCAAACCTCAGATCATTCCATAATCCAAGGTTTGAGGGGGAGTGTTGGAAATATAGAACGTTTATATTTACATATGCATGCCACATCTTAGAATATCTCTTGACCCGCTCGTATCATTTTGTCTAACCCACTTACTTACAGAAAGCCACACAAAGCCACAGTTATTTCTATCGCGTCTATACTTGTACTTTTAGGTTTATCTTTCATCCTTACTCATGTATAAAAGCTAGACAGAAAACCCTACAATAATTGAATCACATCAGTTCATCTCTTGGTTCTATCTCAAGGCCTCTGGTCATCTGCTATCGTTTATATCGCGCTTACCTGCGCTATCGCTGCTAACAGAGTTCAATCTAAAACTCTGACAAAAGCAACCAAGGAAAGATTTTATTTGGCCAAAGATGTCGGTATATATTAAGTTGATGTTCTAAAACACATATAGAGAAGGTGGGCCAGCTGGACTGCCTCCCACATATCAAAACCACTGTCATAATGGTGGCTATGATAAGGCCCTTCGTTCGAGCCCCTCAGGTGCGAGCACGATAAGAGGCTCGCATCAATTTTGATGTGATAAGCCATGATCTTATAAGCGCCAGCGCTATCCTATTACCGCCCTATGTTATAAGCGCTCATAAGATTGGCGCCATGGATGATTATGATAAGTTGACTAACATTATCATGCCTGATAAGACCCGATTCTCTTATGGGCCTTATCAGCCCTTATCGGCAAGATTTAAAAGTTCCGACATAAACACTTCGGAGACTGGGTGAGCTCCGTTGTTCTCGTACGAGCTTGGATCATCCGTATCTCAAACACCATTCAATCGAGGAAACAAGACAGTGATGTTTGCGGAAAGTTTGTAGGATATACTACGAGAACAACGCAGAACGGCTTCTCGGTGTATCCTGCCTAATTCAGCGATATTTCCGGTTGCCGTCCCGCCGCTGTCAGATTTTCGAGGTCCGCACCACAGGTCACAAAAATCATGACAACCGTCCAAGACTTTATAACGAGTGAATACCTGGAGCGTCCTGTTATAAAGGATTGTTTCAAGACTACTCAAGAGGTACGACTGTCGGTATGTTCACTATTCTCGACGTTTTTCACCATCGTTCATGGCTCTCCTGTAGCTACCCAAGTACAAGCCCCAAAACCCCATATAAACCTTCGAAGATGTATTGTAATCCATGCATACCCCAACATCTTTCGGTCACCTTTTCAAACGCGCTCCTCGACACTACGTCGACCCGTTCCCAATTACTCCACGACAGTACCATCCACAAAGCCTCAACCACTTCGACCTAGGCTTCAGCTTCTCTCATTCCGCAATATGGGCTATATACATCCCTTTTCTTCCTCCCACTCGCATTATAACGCGTCCCGTCGCCTGTACTCTACCCTTGCATCCTAGTCTTTACCCTACACCTTTCCCGTCCCCACCTCGCAAGATTCCACAGGAATGACGCCTTCGCAATAATCCCAGCTTACTTCTCCGTATAGGCCCTTTTACCGCAACTGAGAATCCCAAGGCTACGCAGTTAAACCCACTCCGTTTCCTCGTGCCAGCTATCGGGCCTTGTGTCGACCATTCCACCAAGTCACGGACGCGCTCATGGTGGTTCATGGGGTGACGGTAGAGTATTGGATACAAGAATGGGCATGCGTATGGTAGAATCGGTGGTTGAGTCGAGTTTGTGGGTGTACCAGTAAGTGCTCACTGTCCCCTACTCTTTTGTCGTGTTTTACTAACATACTATTGTCTCCAGCAAACTAGCTAAAGTCCAGCCCTAATCATTTTGTTGAATTGGCGAGCTTGGAAGCAATGGTCCTCAACTTTGTCTCCCGCACACCCGCCTTCCTCGATATCCGAATGTTGACTGGGACTCTTTGCCCCATACCACCCCATAGACCTATTCTTCAGAGTCCTATCCTCTGGATCCATGCCCAAAGCTCTTCATGAGCTGTACGAGGCCTTGCTGGTTCCGCTCCCTGAAGGCTCTTTTTTCCCTTTTTCGGCTCCCCATATCTTGAAACATGCACGCCCTCAGCTCCACCTCGATCGAGGCCCTGGCTCCAGTCCTTCTTCACTCAACGAATGAGGCCCTTTAGCCTTGTATACACCAAGTTCCCGAAGTAAAATCGACAGCTGTCGGCACAATACGCGGCAGGACATCATTTGGGTGCGCAATGAAGACCATCCTACGCCTATGTAGGCTGCCATCGACGGGGATGGGAGGGATGATGGATTGGGCTTGATTGAGGAGAAAGCGGCGGATAATGGAGCATTATAGAGTAAGCCTTGGTGGGTACTCTTTCTTTTTTTCTGTTCTTGGCTGATGTTGATGTTGTTTCGTTTACAGTAACAACATTCGGAACCAGTCAAAGACGGTCAGCGACCCGAAGCCTTGCCCACAGCCGTTATTGAAAACACCCACCACTTTATGGGTATTGCATGGATCTCAAAATCGGGGAAGGGCCTTTTTCGCTAACGTTTCTGGATACGACTGCGTGTACTCTTCCTATCAAGTGCTATATCCCATACTTTTCATGCCATCTATTCAACGATATGTATCTTATACAATACATGCGGCACACCTTGCTCGTCGACTTTGAATTCCTGTACCTGTACCTTATCATACGCTGTTGGACCAGGACCGTCTTCCGGTATACACGTCCAAGTAATACTGTGAAAAAGAACGATGACCCGTTGCCTGCGACGAGATCTTTTACACCCGACAGCTTGTAATTTTAAACTAGCTGATAGTAACCCTCGTGTCGATGCCCATATGTAGTAAGCATCCTTCCGTAAATGGAAGGAGATCTCGAGGTTCGAGCTTTCTTCGTATAACGTTGCCTTAGAACAGCATCAGCGCCTTGACAATAACTGGGTTGGTGATAGATATATATGTTACTTACAGTTCGCTGGCCGCTTCTTCCGAGGGTCTTTTGAGTCTTGACCTCTATCCTCAACTGACCAAGGACCAACTTGACGACCATCCCAGCTAACGACCAGTGAAATGTCGGTACAATTCCCAAAGCTCAGATCCCCGATATCGCGAAATCGCCTCTGCACCCAACGTTGGAGGATGGCATCTATACCGTCGCTGAGGGCTGAACTGGGAAGTTCACGGGCCAGTAGGCGATCGTCGAGATGCAGGAATATGAGGACATTGAGCGCAACGGGGGCAGAGGTGTGTTTTTATCCATGTAGTCGTTCGGGTTGGAGATGTGTTGGGGTCTAGGCTACAGCGGAGTGAGTAAAAGTCGTGAACATGGAAGAACGGTGCTCACCTTGCTATAACCTGGTTGATAGGGTTTACTAGACATCTACTCTCCGTTCAAAGCCAAGTTTGAATACTGAGTGACCATGAACCCAAAGCTGGACTCTTGAAGTCTCGGGTGTGAACTTGGGGTGTCGGTATTGGTCGGATGTGCGGAGATAAAACGTGGTGATTCTTCTAGCAAGAGTAAGCTGGAAGTAGAGGTAGGGGATGGAGGGATATAGTAGTTGGGAGGCACGGTAGAGCTGGAGCTACGGAGGTATGCGCAAGGTTGTTCTTGGTGGTAGTGAGGTCGCGGGCGCACGTTGGATGCTTCAAGATCAAACCCTAGGTAGGGATCGAGGCTATTAGAGCGTGAATTCAGCTGAAGTGGTGGATACGTACCTTTTCCTGATTATCCAGCCAGCGGACTGCCCGCTCAGAGCAATGGGAGAGGTTGGATTGTTGAGGTCGAAGGCATGACGCGCAGCTTTGCGCTGAGAGGTGAGTTGAGAGAACTACCAGGGATGTAGGAGGAAAAGCACTAACATTGGAGAATATGCAGATATGTTTCATCGGAATTTTTGGAGGAGTATACGCGTATGGCTGGCTGATTATGAGGAAAGAGGTGGTGCAAGGTGCAAGCGTTTTTTTTGCCGCCGGCACTTCTCTCCTGTCCAAAACAATCATGTTGTTTACAGCGCGTTCATCTCTTCACGGTGCTACATACTTAAAGGTCAGCTCAATCGTTTCCTGAGCATTGTTTTCGATCTAATATACCTTCAGGAAAACCACTCAAGGGACTGCAAGCTCGAACGACCGGAAGCTTGACACGATTCTCGTACGCTACTGCTCTCACTCAATGCTTTTCGTAGTTACTCACTCCTACGCAAGGATAGGCTCAAATTTTTACTCGCACCTCATACGGTATATTTTTTTGCATTGCCTTGAAACCTTCATAAAGTTTATCCCTTCCCAAACACGCTTCCTGGTGTCCATCACTGTCATCTGCGGGCTGGAATTCTTCATGGTTATGCAGGGTGTCAACACCCAAATTCTATCACCAACCACTACCAGTTTTGCAAACAAATTGTTTCCTCATCTTCGGGGTATTGACTATGTGTACATAAGCACCTATCGTTCGGTGTCAGTGCAACGTTGCCCATTCCTGATACCCTTTCCTCTGGATAGTCTTCACCTACCGCTCTAGTGAGTAATCTACCATTTCTTTTCTATTCTTCTGTTGTCTGACTGATATGTCTTCGTTTACAGCGCCCATCCAATTCAAAAAGTTTCAGTTGGAGCATAAACCCCGGAAACATACCACCTACAGCCTCCTCTACATGCAGAGCGGAGCATTTCTCAGCAGTGGCGACTTGATTACGCACTTTACTCTCAACGTTCTTGGTCCATCGACTCCTGCAGTCTTGGAACTCCGCGGTGTTTCAGAATTCCAAGGCCGAATGTGATCGCCTCTCCAATCATTCGTACATGGACGCTATCTTCGCGTGAAGTTCTCAAAGCCTGAAGGTTCAACGAGCTAGGAATAGCTTGGAGTGGAATGTAGATGTGGCACGCGCGAGAGTTCAACGAAGTGGTTTTATCCGACATGGGCCTGGAAAATTAAGGCTTGACATTGGTGCATCCATTGCACCACTGTCATCCTACCCTTTTTATCCTCGACCTCGAGGTGTACCGGATTAAACGCTTCTCGCGTTCCTGATTTCCGAGCTTCTAAATCCGAGCTTCGGCCCTCGCACTTCTTCCAGCTCCCTATGCAAAGGCTCACTCTTTTGCACTCCGGAACCTAGGTGTCAGAGGCTGGTGGGCTCGACGGCGTTACCTTCCGCGGGTAACACTGGTATCTTTGAGGATCGAGCGTTCACGGTATGTGTATATTTCTAATCTGTGAGCTTTACTGATCATGTTTTAGGGCAGGGGAGATGAAATAATAGCTCATGCGAGAAGGTAGAAGCTGCGCTCGCTTCTTCTAGCGTAAGCGATACACAAAGAACCTCCACGTCAAGTGTCGCCATCTGAGGTCGTGACAGGTGTCTCACACACACTTACGAAATCACCTGGTAAACGCCGATGATACCTTGAAGGCTTCGAGGTATGGCTTTTGTTCTATATTGTGGGCTAGAGGACATAGACTAACGTTTGAAGGTACGGCTTGCATTAGACCTATTTCCACGCGAGGTGAGTAATCTCGACCGTTCTATTCTCTCTTTCTCACTCTCAAGCCTACAGCAATAAACGGGAACAGTCAGAGATCAAAACCTTTGGAGTTCCAGAAACCACACACCATCTATCTAACTGGCATTTGTGCGATTATCCCGCAAGGGCTAGTCGAAGAGCTCAAGTAGTACAAATCATATCAAGGGCGTATGTCGGTTTATGCTGCACCTCGGTTCGTCGACGGCTGCATGTCTGCGAACTGTGATGCTTTCGCCGCAGCCCAATTCAAGCCTTCTGTCCCTAAAGCTCCAAGTCGAATGAACGCGGCAGTTTTAGGACCTACATGACGACGTTCTCGTCGTCCATTGAGCTTGGATCGGATAGTTCAGCTCGGAAAGCTGGGGTCTCCGTCGCTCCAACATCAACACCGCAATCGGGCTGGTTTTGGGTGTGTGAAGTGAGGCGTCCTCAGGACGCGTCTTCTGCACATAGACCCGTGTCTATTCGGTGGTTGGAGGAAGGATAACGTGAGGCAAGCTGAAAGTCGTCCTAGTGCTGAACATTTGGAAGCTGGGCGCTGAACGTGGAGCAGCGTATGATGGGATGAAGTTTGATGCTTGGGGTACTAGTTACGTATACCGGCTCGCTCGAAGCTTTCACGAGCTTACTCTTGCTTCCTTTAGAACTCGAAGGTCGATGTTCTGTTTGTCCGGATAGGAACTAGTCGACGGCAGACCCCACGAGAGCATTAGTGCGCACACAGAAGGCGGGATGCGAAACCGTCAATGTATTGTATTGGCTACTACATGTAACAGCTTCATGTTTGGTGCGCTATTGCTCTTGCGAATTGTGCATCAAAACGTGACTTTATGTCTTCCAGTTCTGAGGATGGGTAAGTTTGGGTATGGGGATAAAGACAAAGAACGTACCACTAGCTTTTGAGGTAGTCATGACTTCGAGACCTTTTCATCTTCCTAACAATCATAGCCTATGCTAGATGGAGTCTGCGATTCAAAGCCTCGAAGCTAGATAGCGGCTGTCTGAAAGTCGATTGGGCAATAAGTATATCCCGAGTTGAAGACGTTCAAGGAGCGTGGTGAGAGTTCCGAGGTGGTTAACTGAGCCCTGTAAACACCGGGATAGACAGAGTCCGGTACAAACATACATTCGGCTAACAACAACTTCGGTACATTCACATTAACAACGGTACATACAAATCTTCATTGTACCGTTGATTTTCCTGATGTACCGTAGATTCTAAGTTCAGAAATCAGGGCCTGCCGGGCAAGTTCCGGGATGGCTCCGGCAAGAACACAACTTGAACTCCCCGTACATACATTACTGCTGCCTTTGCCTTGACGTTCATAATTATTTAGTCAAGAAACCTGTGCTTGGCTTTGATCCTGTGTATCTTTTTAGGACTAATTTGTAACGGTCCACTATTCTCCGTTTTTACAAGATAGATACATAGATGGTTTGGGTGGCAGATCCCCTCGGTGCTCGGTATATTGCTATGCAGTATTACTTGGAAATAAGTGTCCGTGGCATAGTGGTTTCGGTGTTGCAGCGTTGTGAGTACAACGGCGCCCTATGGTACCTGATAGCCTTACCGCCGGAGGTTCAATCCTAGTGCGTGTCGATTTTTTGTTTCCTTTATTCTGAGACTCTAACAAAAAATGGTGCTTAGCTGTTGCGACGTATGTGCTCCAATGCAAGTGTCCAGCTTTGCATTTGAGTATCGAATCTTAATGTTACACCACTCTCAAGATATGAAACTTAACATCTCGGACTTAGCTGGTATGTTTCCCAGGGATTTTTGCGGTACTTTGGTATTACACTATGCAAGGCAAAGTAACTAAGCTACTTGAGCATTATACGGTGTCCCTTTCATCACCTATTCCACTAATACCCATTGACCTATTTGTCTTTCTCCTCGCCCTAGTCCAATCACATACTTCAGCTGCATCATGCGCCAAATCATCAGCTGTGCGGCGTCGCTTCCGGCTGTTTTCAGGTCCCATTTCCATTTCCACTGCTACAGGAACTGGGGGTGGAGCTGGGGAAGGGGCTGGTAGACGCTGATCGTAACGGTCAGGACTGCTAAGTGGAGAGGGGATGTTAAATAATGGGTCAATATAGCCGTTGTTGACAAAGGGCAATCCATCAACATTGAATTCACCAAGATTGCCGTCAAATCCAGAGTTTGCTTCTAACATTGCCAGGAATTCATTGTCAGAAAGATTCCCCACTCCTACAGTAGCAGAGACAGACTCTGAGCCTGGAACAGACTCAGAGACTGTTGAATTCACTGGATGAACACTTAGTCCCAAGTTCAGTAGTACATTAATCATTTGGCACTCACCATCAGCTGTAGATTCAAGATAGCTTTGTGTGCCCATGCTATCAGAGATATAGCCCTCAGATAGATAATCGGATCCATAGTAGGAATCCGAAGGAGGATATTCTCCGAAGTCAGAATGGAAGCCTGTCTCTGAGTTTATATCTCCAATAAATGGCTCGAAATCAGAGGCGAATGACGACGATGAAGACGTGTGGGGGAGGTTATAAAACCCGGAGGGAATCTCTGCGCTAAATAGCCCAGGTAGCACAGTATCTCCCAATACATCCTGAACACCTGGCTCAGACATATCTTGGGATGGCATGTCTATTGGAGCAGGACATGATGGTGGTGCTGGTGATGCTTAACAGAGTATGAACAGGTTTGGGATGAAAGATTGCAATGAGAGGCTTACCAGATACAGTCTGTTTATCTTTCCGAGATTTAACACAACCACTAGAGCTTGACTGAGCACGATCAAGCCCCAATTTCTGTTTGGACTTTGCCTTTGAGCCTTGAACTGCATCTAACCTGGTCTCCAGTTCCTTTTGATGCTGCAAAGACTCTCGATGCCCTGCCTTCAGAGCATCAATTTGATCTTGAATCTCTGCTCTTTGGTTAGATGCTTCGGCTTTACGTGCTGCAGCATCTTTACGCCCCATGGCACGAGTGTTGCGGTTTGTAGAATCGTTATTACGATTTTTACGGACACCACTCTTCAGCTCGATAGCCACTTCACGGGCAACCTGCTCATCTAGACGACGTGCACTGCAAAACACATTAGCGCAAGCCAAGTGTTGTACTGATACACATACCTAATGATCCCCTCGACAGGCGATAGACCAGTTCCTGTTTGACGTGCAGTCCACGCATGCTGAGACTCGCCTCTGTTTGTGTCATTGATAGTATTGTAGAGGTCGGCAGCAGGAATTGGGGAAAGCCCCTTGCAAATGCACTTGAGCAAGTAACCATCTTTGCTGCTATACTTATGTGACCACCATGCTGAAGAACGACAGTAAATAGATAGTTTGTTAGTGAATATTGATAAAATACCTGTAATCTCATCAACCTTCAATTGACAAACAAACAGATCGAAATCTTCAAGACTCTTTCGGTTCATCAACAATGATGGGAAATCAAGTAACTTCCGGAAGTCATTCTTGGTAATCTTACCAAGATTAACATACTTTTCGAAGTCTTTTACTGCCCTATTCAGCCGTTAATGAAAGGCTTGTAAACAAAGAGAATGATCCTTCTCACCTGATTGAATGAACGTAACATACTCGTATGACCTCTGGTGCAAATCGGTGCGGGTCTACCGTAGTGATTTTACTGAATGCCGGGTCATTCTGTTTCATGATTGACTTCGAGCATCCGATGATCTGGGCAACTTCCATATCAGTCATCATGAAGTGGATATTCCCATCAGGTACTAGGCGTTTGAACCGGATAGGATACCCAGTAAGTGTCTCGATCTGAATCTGAAGACGATCGAACAGTATCTGATAGTTCGCTTCAGTTTGGCGGTTTGTGTAGAAACGACCAATGGTCAATGCTAGAAATGATTGATGAGAGAACATAATATATTGGATTTCAAATAAAATAGAGTGCTTACTGCGTTGTAGAGTCGGATACCAAATCACCATTTCCCACTCGTACAGTAGAATTAGGCGCTTGAAGGTAAAATCACCCTCAAACGTCTTCACCTTGTGAATCAGCCGCATCAGGCTAGGCACAAAGGTAATGATGATGAATGAATCAGGCTCGTTCTCGTGAGGAATGTAATGATAATCATGAACATAACGATCCTCTGGTGAGCGTTTACGGTCATCCAGGAATAAACGATGAACTCCTTTAATGAGGGAATAAAATTAGTTGTTGGTTTAGACCACTAAATATATATATATACCTTCGAAGCCTGTTCCTGCTGGGAATTTTTCCGATTTGACTTGCGCAACCAGCTCTCGCTTACTACGAGTGTTAAGCAGTGATGGGTCATACTCAGCAACAATTTCTGTCCCGAGTCGGTTACGTGTTGTTTGGGCTATGAGATTATGTTGTCAGAGACATAAATCATCACAATAATAGCAAACGTACCAGCATCAACCTTCTGTACAGTCATGCCAATAACACCAGTAACACCAGTTTCACGTACGCACTCCTGATATACCTGTTTTGTTCGGAGAGACATCTTGGAGACAACTGGGATAGCGTGATTGTGTGGCTTCGGCCCATGGACTATGAGAACGAAGGGATATCGCTTCCAGTCACAAGGAACAAACATGGTACGTGTAGCGGGACATTTGGACTTGATAATGGGTGCTTTGTACACTAACCCGTTCTTTGTATGGGGATACCCTATGACACAGTCAGGATAGAATAGACGAATAAAGGTACCTGAACCTACGGCAATACTCTTGCTTCTGTCCAATATGTGCTGGAACAGTAACACAGCATTTCTCTGTGCCACTTGTCAACTCCTTTCCCGTGAAAAGATCAGCAAGTAAAGACTCGTCAACTCCATCATGGAGGCTATGACTTTGATGGCCATCCCGAAAGCTTGGACTCCATCCATTGCATGCAATAAAGAATTTGAAGCCTTTTTTGGGTGCCTGGGATACCATATTGAGCTGTACGAACTACGAAGGGAGTGATAGTTACGAACTGTTAGGCTTTTCATGTATAATTGACCAGTGCATCTTTGTTTATTGGAGTCTATTGCACGGCATCCTTGTTTCATAATAATGTTATAAAAACTATATATCATTGTGAGTAGGCACTAGTACTGTACAGTAGGGATTGCATACCTGATAGTCGTCTCTAGTGCAGTTGACCCCTCATCTCGCCTCGCTTCTCTATCTGCATTCAAAAGGGCATCACGGGGCCCAGGATCTAGATCCCGGCGTTCAATGCGGAACCTTTCTTTATCGAACAACTCGCATGTACAAAGTCCCACACAGTAGCACATCACCCGACGGCATTCAATGGATGCACCACCGGGATACAGTGTTGCTTGTGGGCAGTTGTGGCTCGCCCCAGAACTGCCAGACCACGAGTCCTGATCCTAAGGTATACATTTAGCTTCAGTTAATCCAGATTTACGTCTTCTGCACTCACCGCATCCTTAACCAATGCATCAGGTGTTAATCTCTTTCCTGGCTCTCCATTTCGGTCAGGAAGAGAGAGCCGAAACTTCTCCACA
This sequence comes from Paramarasmius palmivorus, assembly GCA_037176845.1. Lineage (NCBI taxonomy): Eukaryota > Fungi > Basidiomycota > Agaricomycetes > Agaricales > Marasmiaceae > Paramarasmius > Paramarasmius palmivorus. The sequence goes on along the minus strand of JAYKXP010000171.1, from coordinate 31,248 downwards.
CGGAGATCAAGGACATACGCAGTATCATTATGGCATGGATACATTCTTGGAATCTCGGACAGATACTCAATGTAATTGACTTTGGTCTTTCAAGTTACGGCAAACCCTGGATGATGGATTACTCGTGATACCAGGCCTTCGTCATCCCATCGAGTGTCAGAGACTTGAGTGAACGCTGCAGGGTCTAACACTTCATTGGGGGAAGGCCCAGAGTGAGATACCTATAGGCCGAGCTCAATAAAAGGATGGCAGATAGATTATTAGGATGTACCTTGTCATTTTCTTCATCCTGTACACTGTTACGTTCACGCGAAGAGTCATTCTCAGTCCCCATGGCATCAGCACCCGCACTCGCACCATTCGGAGCATATCCCTATCAATAGTAAGACTTCTATTTTTGACATTGAATGAATTTCTCCACCTGGAGCATACTGACCTGTACCGAGACGCCGGAAGGGTCTGGCCTAGAGCCAGGTGCTTGAGTTTGATTGTGGACCTCCTCATCGGAGGAATCCAAGAGTTCGTGAACTTCATGGCCTTCCTCATCAATGGTGATGCGCATATTCACATGGCAGGGTAGCGAGCGAGACTCTAGAACAGTTTCGACGTCTTCTGACTTGATGTGAAAGGCTTCAGTCTGATCTTTCGGTTCCTTCTTGATATATGGAGCATCTACTGATCCTAACAATTAAAGAAGAACAACTAAATAACGTGTTATTCACGTACCGTCATGGTAAGCTTGCCCGTAAACCTCTTTCTGACGCGCGAGAAATTGTCGAAGAAGCTCAGTATTGACCCAGTTGTTGTTCATGAACATTGCCGGATTATCCTCGATGAAGCCGGGGTTGAATGTCTTTGAAGATGTGTCAGATAGAGTGTAATGAGAACTCAATTGATCAAGGAACCGCTTACTGCATTCCGGAAGTCTACCAGAACTCGGTTGGGAAGATCATCGATGAAGTCTTTATCCTCCTGGCTTCGTGCCTGGGGCATAGCGGTCGACAGTAACCAACAGTAGGCGTCGTAGCAAAAAAGCAGCGTCGACAACCTCGCCGAGATGGGCAGAGAGCGTGTGAATCATAAAAATTTTGCTTTCCGGACTCGGGGAGCGCGCCGGCGGGCTGTACTAGTGTTGCCGGAAGTCGGAGGCGCCTTTGAGGCAGGACTTGCCTCGCCTCGTGTGTGTACCATATATAGAAAATAAAAATGATGTGACGAGATTTTCCTTTTCGTGGGGTTTGAGTCGGAGATTCAATTCTTTTGATCCAATGCCCCGACGTCGCGACAGTGCTGGACAGTCGTCGTCGTCGTCTGGCGGTATTCAAGGCAATATATTCTGTTTATCCTCAACCTATCACGCGCTCTACGCGACGCGCAACGCGCTGGTCACGACAGTGAAGTTTGTTTATTAGAATCAACAAGCAGGAACGGGTATAAATAGGTGTGTTCCCTCAAATACTTGCGCTCCGGGGTTGTATCCATCGTCCTCCCTCTCCTTGTCCCCTGGTACATGTCGGGCCCAGGGCAGTTCTATTGCCAGAATTGCCATGGTGTTCTTCCTCACTGCCGATGCTTTCAAGCTGCTGTATGGGCTGCACAATACCAGCAGCAGCAGTTAGGCTATGGGAATCCCGACTTCCAACATGTACCTTGGGGACAACAATCTTCTTATCTACATCCATCTAATCACCAACACTCCTTACAGACACCTCAAATTCAGTTCCAGCATCACTACTTCGACACCAACAGTGCTGGCAACACCGTACAACGGGTCTCCCAGCCTGAGACTGAGCCGGAACCAGAACCTCAACGCAAGAAGCGTAAACGCGGGCCTGCAGCGCAGACAAGACCAAAGAACACTCGAACACACCCTCCTCCTGCACCACAACCACCACAAGCGACATCTACGCCCCCTAATGCTACCACAACCACAACCACAACCACCCCGGCAACATCATCTACATCCTCTGCTCCACAGACATCCACCTCTGCGACATCCTCTCCATCTTCATCCCAGCCAGTCAGTGGTATTGGGCCAACAGGCCCATCGCCACTTCCCCCGCAAGCCTTTACGCCTGGCGCGTCTCACAATTTCGGGTCCATTCTCAGCAAGAATATAGCCAACACAAACTCAGCATTTGCGACCGATATTTGGTATTTTATGCGACCTTTGAAGACCGACATACCTCCGGACACGTTACCAGTCAATGAGCGCCCGTGCACATCTCCACCTTCCAAGACAGAGTACCCTTTCATAGGTTGTACCCTTTGCACGTAAGTCTACTTATCTCTTGATCAATCTATCCTTCAAACTGACAATCTTTCTATTAGTGACCATTGGCAAACTTGGCGCAACCGTAGTGGCATGAATAAGCGGCTTCACGAGCACCTTCAGAAGCATGGTAAAGCTTGGGAAGAGCTCGTGCTGATCCACCATCTGAAAGGTTGGGAGGTTGTCCGCAAGAAGGTCGCTGACGGAAAGCTTCCACGCCCTCAATTCACGCTCGAGGGCTTTTACATCAGGCTGATTAAATGGTTTGTTGTAGACGACCAAGTAAGTTTGTCACCTCCTACCCTATCAATTTCCTGACCAGTTCTTACAGGCTATGAATGCGATCGAGTGTCCCGAACTTCGGGAGCTACTTCTTTATTTGAATGCAGAGCTTGAGGATAGTCAGATTCCTCACCGAACGGCACTCACTGAGCTTATCGCGAAGCGTTTTCAAATAGAGTATCTTGCAATGATTGAGCGCATGCAGGTAAGTCAAAACTTTCTTCCCATGATGCTATTTAGTAACCTTTATGTTAGACTACTGCGCTTGGGCGTATTGCATTGACTTCTGACATGTGGTCTCGTGCCAACCTCGGAAGTTACCTTGCAGTAACTGCTCATTATATGGCGTTGAGCTCTAATGGTAATCACCTTGAGCTTCGGTCAGAACTCATCGCATTCCGTCACGTCAAGGGTGATCACACGGGTTCACATATTGCAGAAGTACTCACAGGAATCCTTCGTGATGTCGGCATTTTACACAAGGTATCTACTTTTATCTTTGATCTATTCATTCTGACGGTGTTTGCAGATCTCAGCGATTACTCTTGACAACGCGTCAAATAACAACACATGTATGACAGACGTTGCGAAATACCTTCAAGAGTTGGGCCTTAGTTTTGATGCGGCTACAAATCGGATCCGGTAAGCTAAATTTTACTCAACTGGCAAGCAACACACTAACCTCAGATGCTTAAAGTTGTTTTCCGCATGTTATTAACATTGCCGTTCAGGCTGGGCTCAAGCATCTCATTCGTATCCCCGATGAGTGGGATGATGTCGAGCTGTGGGCCGATGAGGATTTCCACTCAGACAACATTCCTCAAGAGTTACGCGACGACCCCGACTACTGGAATGCCCTGAAGGATGATGTGTGTGCAATGGCACGTAGTGTCATTAACTCATGTCGAAACTCAGGGTTGAAGCGAGAGGAGTTCATGGACCTGATCCAGGAGGGAAACAACACGCAAAGCTGGGGATTGAAGCCAGATGGCTCTCCGCAGCTTCTGCGTGTTGTTGTCTTGCTTAGGGATGTTGAGACGAGATGGTCATCAACATTCCTCATGATTGACAGACTACTTGAGCTCTACGCAGTAAGTGATCACTCTTCTGCTCAACTATCATCTAATGTGAGCATAGGCAGTTCGCAAATTCCTGTCGGAACGTCCAGAGATCAAAGAAGGCCTTTCGGACGCTCACCTCCGTGTCCTTGTCGATGTCCGACGATTCTTGTTCTTTCCTCACTGTATGCAAGAAATCTTATCGGCTGAGAAGACCCCAACACTCTCGCTAGTGCTCCCGCTTTACGAGAAGTTGATCATGTACCTTCGAAAACTCAAGTCTGAGCTTCCAAAAATTTCGCATGCTATACAAGCTTCGATTAATAAGCTTGAGGAATACCTCGAGTACTCTCGAAGCTCTCCGTTATATATACTTGCCATGGGTATGTGTCTGTTCTCCTGTGTAGAGTCACTCATATCATGTTATACCTGTAGTTATAAATCCCACCATCAAGTTTCAGTGGATCAAGAGACACTGGTCGACTAGTGAATACCAGGCAGCTAAGGAGACTGTTCGTAACACGGTATGGTTAAGGTTTTGTTCCCTTGGTCACGTCACTGATTTACACCTACCAGATGCTTCAATTTCAACGTGCCTCTCCCGCCGCCGACACAACGATGCCTGCACAGCTATCGCGAGTCCAAGTCACCGCATCAGCATCTCATGCTGCACGTAATCAACAGTCAGGACTTGGCCGTTTGAATGCTCTTGCAGCTTCATTCTCCGATTTCGACCCCAATGCATCCTTCACGAGCACCACTAGCACAGACTCACATGATCCAAGTGCCGAGGACGTTGTTGATGCTGAGTTAAAACGGTTTCGCGATGAATCGATCATTGAAGATGGTTCACCGGAGATGTCGGATTTTGATCTCCTTCGCTGGTGGCAGGTAATGTTCTATTCATAATGAGAACGAGCTAAGCTCATGCATTTTTAGGTGAATCGATCCAAGTACCCCATCCTATACCGGATTGCGATGGATGTGTTACCTATCCAGGCATCTGCCGTGCCATGCGAGCGTGTATTCTCGTCGAGCAAGGAAACCGATACCGACAGACGTAATCGCCTCAAACCGGAGTCATTCGAGAGACTCCAAATCATGAAGTTCACGTACCGCCGTGACTGTCTGGACTTTATGCAGGGTTTAGGTATGATGAAGGAAGACTGTGACCGTGACGAAGGGCAGGAAATCATTGATATAAACCCCAAACTAGTTGATGATATGATGGCAGAGCACCGTCTTGAAGAATTACTTACCTTAATTGACACGGCTATACCTTCTCGTAGCAGTGGTGGTACGTCTGGCCTCTAAAAGAACCTAGTAGCTCTTATGTTTTAATGGCTCTAGTATTAATAGTGTACTCCGTACATGTTTGGATTCTATTAGTATATTCTTTGATATAGTTTCTATTACTGTAGATTCATTGTAGATACATTTTGCTAATAGTATGTGCATCCTGGCAGCAGCATCGAGTGAGCGGCAACGGCGGCATGGTTTCCTATTTCGTACCTAGTCAGATACAAGCATCGAGGCAGGCCGAGTCAAGTCCCATCAAGTCGTCCTAATCGGGATGCCTCGGACTCGCCTACGACTTGCCTTCCGGCAACACTAGGCTGTACCGCCGAATACGCCCAAAACGGGCTATGCCTTCCATATTGGACAATGTACCGTAGAACAGGCTGCTCTTGTGAATGTACCGCACTTGATGATATTCATATGTAATGTACCGAGAATCAAAATAGCCGAATCTATGTTTGTACCGTACTCTGTATGTCCTCATAAATACGCACCATCTCCTAGCTCCTAGTAAAACCCGTATCCTGGACTTCAAACCTTGCAAAGTAATGAGGTATAACATGGGGTTGATTCTCCGAACAATGAGCAGATTGTGTTGTGGGGATTGTAGAATGAGGAACGCGTACTTGTCGCGACTTTGAAGAGATACGTATACGGATTTAGCGCATCCTGGGATTGGAGCTCCCTGAGGAGGATGAGATGGCCATGGTCGAGGTAAAGAGTCGGGGTTGTGGAAATCGGGTGTGCCGCCGGCAATTGCTCCTCACTCAAAACCACCATCTTCTGACCGCGTTTGCCTATTCGCAGTCCTATAACGGTACGTATAACCAATGCTTGCTCATGTTCTTGAGCTCTAACATCTTCAAACAGCCTAGCAGGACCAGCTTCAAGCTTCAAACACCCGAGAGCACGACAATATGTGGAATTTGGTATGTACCGTGTTCACTCTACGACTTTTCCCCTTGCTCAATTACTCTTCCTACTCAAGCACAAGCACAATCATAGACTACACCTCCGTCGATGAATTCTGTTCCATAGTCTGAACCCAGTGCATCGCCAGTCCAACAACGCTCTATACCGTTCCCGGACATGTACACACAACCCACACTCCCAATCTCTTCAACATCTACTAGCCGCTGCTACTAGTAGCAGATCCTGCTATCCATGTCTCCCCACTACTCTCCAGGGAAGCACAAGCCCTTGTCTTTCCTCACTCAATCATACTCGGCTGCAGTTCCACTCCCGCACCTGATACGCACCTACAGTGCCCTAATCTCACCTCTCATAGAATCCAACGCGCAGCTTCCTCTGTACTCCTCCCATCCTTCCAACGTCCTCCCTCGTAGACTGTTATCGTCGTGTTTAGAGACCGCTGGTCCCCCCAATGTCAACCACTGCCCCAACGCAATCCATGTGGTCCGCTCCTTTTTTTCAGCCATCCTTTCCAACCAAGTCGCTCGCGAAAAGCCTCTTTCCAGATGTTTTGGTGACGATAAGTCCAGATGCGGAGGCTGGAAGGGTGGCAGGGACCGTTGAGATGAGATTGTTGGTTTTACCTACTGTAGAGTATAACGCTCAGGGTAACCACTCTTTCTTCACTTTTTCAGCGTGTTTTACTTACATTCATCTTTAGCGGTATCTTACAGAGTCCTAGCTCGAGGCTTTCAGCCAAATCGATGAACCCAGAACTTCTTCCTGCACCCGACAGACGTACGACCTCATCAATACCCAAGTTAGTTCCAGCATATCGACGACTTACACTTGACTTACGCACCGTCTATCTCCCGGCGCGTAATCTGCTCTTCCCCATCCCATCATCCCAATCCACCTCACGTTTGGATTCCAAGGTCTTTTGGGCTTGGACCGTTCAACGGTCATTCCCGATCCTGTTGTGGGTGTTGACCCTGATGTCTCGGGCTCAGGGAAAGGGAATACTCTCTAACCACGAGCCGTTGTTGAGAGATTAGGTTCAAATCAGAAAGATGGCGGGTGCCATGTACCAGATTTTGGCGTGGATGAACCTTTACAGTTTCGAACGTGTGAAATTGGCATGTGCTTCGGTTCTGGATCTTCCGCGACCATTCGTGGTTCCTTGGGCTGTTGAACTGAGGATTCAATAACCACATCCATCGCTAAACGTGTATGTCTTAACATTCGGCGTATTGTTCTTTTGCTGATTGTTATGTTCAGCGCGATGTGGGGTTTTTTCCGAAAAACGTATCTTCATTGCAGCGTGTAATAGGTCGTTCCCAAATGTAGGATGAAGATACGGGCATAGGTACGTCTGTACCGTTTCCTCGGTCTTCAGTTACTGACACTAACGGTTACTCTAGCTGGTGCATCTGGTTAATACTACCGCTGGCTCTGGATTCTGTCGACACGAAGGGCTCTAGTGCCCATGAAGAGTAGACAAGGATAGGATACGGTCGGTGGTGGAAGGCAAGGTGCATCTCTAGTACCTCTTGAGCTCGAAGGCTCAAGGAAGACAACAAAAACTACATAAACGTCAACGTGAATATCTTGGGCAAGGTGTGTAAACCTCACTCCGTGGTGAATATTCCTCAGACTGAACCATTATTTCGCGTTTTTAGCTTTGGCGAAAACGAGCACCGAAGACTGCTATTCAAGAGCTGCGAGCAGTATCCTAGGACTCGTAGGTCCCCAAGACGACGCCTACAAGGAGATCCAGCCGTACTACACCTATCATGAAGCTGCATCGCCGATACTTGACCGGTGACAACGCGGCGTGACCTCATTCCACTCGGTTCCTTCTTCAATGTCAACCTCCAGTTGTCCCCCAAGCCGTCTCGTCTACGTTCCTTTGGACAGGAACTTTCGAATGAACCCGCCAGCGATGGCTCTACGCGGCTACCTAAATCGTTGACCTAGATTAAGAAACAAGCTTACGTGTTAGTCCAACCTACAGTCCCCATTCCAACAAGCTAATAATTAACATCACCTCTAGGACAAAACTCCAGTACCCAGTGCTCTCCACCTCGGGTTTTTGTTGTTTTTCTCGAGCAGGATCATGCATTCCATTTCGACTGATACAAATTTCGTAGATGTTGAGTTTGGTAACACCAGTGGGGCATAGAAGGCTTGATTCAGAGGCTAGGGTTTGCCGTATTTGGTTGAAAAGTATCTGATCTATATGTCCAGGTGAGTACTTCCGAACTTCGGTAGTTCAGTTCTGTTTCTTATTTTCCGAGTCAGATTGTTTTGCTGACACCGTATCGTCAACAGCGACCGATCCAATCTAGTGACCAGTCCTCCATCTTATGGACATCCAAAAATTAAATCAAAGTTCCTTCCCTTCTCACCATCCGTTTTGGTTACCGTACCTCCAGCGCCACCACCAGCACCTCACCGGCCTCACCTACCTTATCTTGAGGTGCCGCTCGCCGGGAATTTGAAGCCTCAAGTAAAAGTTCTTGCACCATCACGCAAAACATTGAATAGGGTGGGTTCAGGATCGTTGGTCGGTCTTTCCTTCACCTGACACCCCAAGATACTCAGACCCTACACATACATCGCACGGCGCTCTTTCGAAGCTATCCTATATCGATAAGCGCTGTGATTGTCATTTTTCCTGTTCACCATGCGGCATGACTCACAGCAATACAATTGATATCGATGTCATTCATTCACGCGCTCAACGTCCGACTGCTGTGTGAGAACAGCCTTGGGGTGAACATGCGTTCCACACGCTCACATACACACCTTGACCTTCAACCACCACTATTGCCCATGGCCTTTTTCGAGGGATCCTCCAACTTCACCATTAATGGCGGGACGTTCTCGCTTGTCGCGGGTAATCAGCACAACAACCATAGCCTGGCCACTGGAAGTGACCTGGTGCGTCTTGTGGATCCAAGTGAAGGACAGTCGTCAGCCGCTTTGGATCAGGTATGTCTATAGATTGTGACTCTCATCGTACCTGTCTGACCTTAGACGCTCCAGTACCACAAACTCATGACTGCAAATATCCGTCTCAAGAGGAAGATAGCAGATACTCCAGTCAAGAGATATGATGCAGAAGGCTGGAGGAAAGGCTGGGGAAACCTGGATGCTCGCCGAATCATCCACGCTGCTACCATTCATGGTGAAAACAAAGACGAGGAGTTTCTGTACGTTCAGTACAAGGGTCCAGATGCCTTGCGAGTGAGGTTGCCTTTCCATCTGAAGTTGGTGTTGCTGACCATTATCCAGGCCTATCAACAAGACTTCCAAGCATTTTCTACCGTCAGGTGAGCAGCTCGTTGTCCTGGCCCTGGGCTATGCATATTAACAGCCTGTCAGAGATTCCATCTCGTTAGAGCTCTTTGGTTATATCAATTATAACGCATTACCGGCTCTCGTTTTTTATGATGGTCAGGCTGAGAATTCCGTCTGTGATATAAACATGCTTATCTCCATCTGTGGTATACAGTGCTTGTACCGGTGTCACACATATTTGAAAGAAACGGCTTCTCATGTATGTTATACACATATTTCTGTAATGTGTGTTCCAACACTTTGTTCCTATTCATCACAATAACTGGTTTATAGAAAGCAATTCTGCAGGGGTTAGCCAAAGGAACGGTACATCATGTCTTCCAGTTGATCTATCTAACACTAATCAACTGAGTCAATAGTCGCTTCAAAACCTATGGGTGGACCCGAGGACTGGATTACTACGCACGGGCATGTTTGTCAGACATTCCTCTAATATCGATTATGACGTCCGGACTGGAACAGATCTCGTACCTCTCAATAGTGACCAGCCTGCTCTGGACCTCCAGACCTACAACGACACCAGTGCTCTTTTCCAATACCTCGTCGGAATTCTTCCCATACACAATATCATCTACGTCATCCATCGGTCCCACAGAGCAACCCCAGAGTGGCCCAACAACGAAGACGCCAAACTCATCCTCTCATCTCTCCCTGGCATGATTTACCACAGAACAACTCGAGAGGTCATTGCTCGCTACCCGGGAGACAGAGATCAATGGTATTACTACCCCTGGAAGGAGCAATTTCACGTACTGGATGCTATGCGAGAAAACATGCTCGTGATGCGTGATAGATCAGTGAGGTGCGTTTGAAATGGTGTCAAAGTGGTTATTTGGGCTGATTGGGGGTATAGGTTTCTGTTGACGCCAGTGGACATTGCCAGCATCAAGTTGTTTGTGTTATATTATGAGGTACAGCCTGCAGGTGTGTGGGATTCCCTTGTGGATTTGTGGGTGTCGCAGGCACATGGGATTTTTGGCCAGCTTGGGATTGAAGAGGGTGAATGGAGGGAGTATTGTGAGTTTATTGTGGTTCTTGTCGGAGTGATGGCACTGATTGATTTATGTTAGCCATTCTTGATGAATTCTGGCTTCAGTTTAAATGTGAATGGGACAAAGGATCACATACACCCACCGACACCCCCACTGACACCCCGGTATACCTCTTCATCCGACCTGTCCCCTGCCCCTCTGATGACGAGAATGAGTGGGATGATTGGCTGGGAGGGAGGAGCTACTATTGGTCGTACAACTCCACTGGGAAAGGGGAGATGCCGGAGGATGAGCGGCGGAGGTTGGGCCTTCCGTCGTTCACGACTGACATCCAAGTATGGCATGGTTGGTGGGACCGCGACGCCTATGATGTGATCGAAATGGTCAATCGTCACGAAGGCTTGGATCCCACGTCGATGGATTTGGCACGATCTCTTGGGCGTACGATTCTCGAAGTTGTTGGTGATGGGCGTTTTGAAGAGGTTGAAGATGATGGTATGTTTCCCTGTTCTTCCTTTGATGCATAACTCTAACACAGAGTATTTACAAGATGAGGAGACAGAAGATACGGCCAGTGTTACGACAGACAGTGGGAGCATGCGTGCATTCAAAGCCCCCTTCTACCTTCAGGAAATTGTGGGTTCGACGGATAGCCAAGGTCGCTCAGCGTTTTGGGCATCGAAAGCAAAGGCCGTGTTAAATGTTCTTGTCTGCGTTCCTATTATATTCTATGTCGCGTTACTCTATTTTTATTTGCCCAACTATCCTAAGTACACTTTCTGAGCATAGTGCTAGTGTAAATTAATACAGTTTTTATATCTGCGACAGACGAAGATCACGAATGGTACTTGACACAACTGGCGCTGAGGAGGTGCAATTGTTCGATGTGTGCACGTAAATCCAAGCTGTCACCTATCCGTATAGCCCTACATCCCCAGAAGTTCCAATAGCCTATAACCCATCTCTATCAGCGCCCCCGACCTGGATACCTGTGGGTGTGATTGTTCTTCGAGTTTTTAGAGCTCAGGTTTGGGCTCGGCAAGAGGCATAGGTGTGAAATCATGGCCAGTTGTGGCGGAGAGTGCTGGGACGGATGGGCAGGAGCCGTAGTTATGCTTGGTGCGTGGGTATAGGTGTGGGATGTTGAGTTTGGCAGGCTGGAATACAGGGCGTAATCTTGAGGGAGTGCCGAAATAGCTGGAACGGAGTGGTGTGGGCTTTGGAGGCAAGACTGCAATGTTGCCTTTGGTCCTAGCGCAGGTAGGGAGGGAATAGAACGATGCATATGTCAAAGATTGAGGATTTTAGTGTCGTAGGGTGACCGAGGTTGAGGCATGCATATCTGAATCCCGGTATTGAGGGTGGTCAAGGTCTAGGCAGTGAAGACGTTGTGAGAGCAAGGAATGAATTAAAGGGCTAAAAACACACCTGTTCTTTAGTTTCTCAGCCTGCAAAATCCCTACTCTGAGCACCGAAGGAAGTTGGGGTATCGAGGTCGGAGGCACGATGCGTGGTGTTGCCCTGAGAGAAGGCTTGAGCATGTTGCCAGGGATGTAATGGAGAAACGCGTACCTATGGTGTGGCTGGGAAAGATGCATGTACGGTGGATTGGGATGCTGGTCGTGGTGGTCAGAGGAGGACCCCGGAATGTCCGGGGGTATCCTGGGTCCCGATCCGGACAAATTTTTGACGATTTTGACCCTTCACCTGGGTCAAAATCCGGACATTTTTGACCTGACGTGCATTTCTCCTTGAGTCTACGTACGGACAAATTCCATCTTAATCAGGTCAACCTTGATCCCATGTCCGGACATCGGTGGTCGTGTAGCAGACATACCTCGGAAAACTTTGTACACTGTAGTGTAGTAGGATAGCCATCCAAAATTTTTTCTTGCTCCCGCCAACTTCACCAGATCGAGCCGTGCGGGTTCAAAAGATTGTTCCGTGACTCGAATTTTCGGAACCCTTCGGACTACTCTCATCACTGCAGCGGTTACCGTTGCTAAGGCAGTAGGTTTCTTTTCTTCTAACAGGCTGCAAAGAAGCGTCGTGATGAATTCACAAGTGTCGTTCTGCCAAAAGATGTGCTCAACATAGTTGTCAATCCGCTCAAGGTCAACGATTGGGTACTGGTTTCAGCGTGTAAAGGACATTTACCTGTCAAAAAGTGCGTACTCTGTCGCACTCTACAATAAGCTGAAGGGCCTGGAAGACAAGCTCTCAGCCGCTATTGCTTCATTTAAGTCGAGGAAGAAGAAGAAATAGCAGTTTACGCCTACAATAGCTCCGGGAGCCTGGATGATCCATTTCATGAAAATCTACATGTATCAGCACTTTTTTGGATCCTAATACACTCTAATAGAAACTCTATATGTCTGAGAAGCCCTAGAAAGCCCTCCGCCCCCGCGAGGCGAAAAAATCAGCTTATTGAACCTTGATACATTGTCCGGACAAAATCGGTAGGTTTCGACCCAACCTGGGTCCAAATCCGGACATTTTTGGCCCTCATTTTGAGGTTTCGTCCGGACAAAACTGGCCGAAATTTTGAACTTTTGGGACCCAGGATACCCCCGGATATTCCGGGGTCCTGTCAGAGGTTACTTGCAGGGTGTCCAGTGTGCCGCCGGCAATTGCTCCTTGCTCAAAACCACCATCTTCCAACTACATTCCTCCATTTGCAGTCCTATAACGGTACGTATAACGGTACGTATAACGATACTTGCTCACTGTTTTGATCTCTGACATCTTCAAACAGCCCAATAAGATTAGCTTCAAGTTTGAAACACCCCAAGGCACAACAATATGTGGAATTTGGTATGTACCCTGTTCACTCTACGACTCTTACGGTTTACCCTTGCTCATTACTCTTTCCACTCAAGTATAAGCCCAGATCATCAATTACACCATCGATGGTTTTTGTCCCAAAGTGAACCAATGTCCCTCCGAATCCGGTGCATTGCCTGTCCAACAACGCTCTATACCCTTCCCAGACACCCATCCCAACACAACCCACACTCTCAATCACTTCAACGTCTAGTACTCGCTACTAGTAGGAGATCCTGCTATCCGTCGTTCCGGAAACCTTCCAACAAAGGCACAAGTTGTTGTCTCTCCTCACCCAATTATATTCGGCTGCAGTTCCACTCCCGCACCCGATACGCACCTACACCCTTCTTCTACCTCTCATGCGTCTACCGTGCAGCTTCCCCCGTACTCCTCCCTCCTTTTCCAAGTGTCCTTTCTCGAAGAATCTTGGTCGTCGCGCCTGGAGACCGCCGGTCCCCCAACGCGCTCCAGAACCCAAAGACCCCTGGTCCGCTCCTGTTTTCAACTAGCCTATCCACCCAAATCACTCGCAAAGAACCTCTTGCCAGACATTTTGGTGACGATAAGTGCGGATGCGGAGGTTGGCAGGGTGGCAGCGACTTCAAGATGTGATTGTTAGTATAATGCCTAGGGTAAGCACTCGTTCCTCATCTCTTCAGCGCGTTTTACTTACATCCTTCGACAGCGGTATCTTCCAGAGCTCTAGCTCGAGGCTTTCAGTCAAGAAAATAGTCGCTGAACTTCGTCCTGCACCCAACACACCGCCTCATCGATACCCAAGCCGGTTCCAACATATCGACGACTCATGCTCTGTCCATCTCCTGACCAGTAACCCGACTCTTTCCATCCCGTCCTCTCATTCCATCTCATGTTTGTGGATTCCCGGTTCATCTGGGTGTGGAATGTTCTATGGTCATTCCCCCGATACTATTGGGGGTATAGGCGATGCCTCGGACTCGAGAAAAAGGACTTGCGAGTTGTTGTCGAAGGATTAGGTCTATCAGAAAGATGGCAGCTGCCAGGTGGCCGCGTGCATCTCTACAGTTTCGAAGGTGTAAAATTGGGCATGTTCCTCGGTTCCGGGTTTTCCGTGGTCATCGTGGTTCCTTGGGCCGCTAAACCGAGGATTCGATAGCATCGTAGCAAAGCTCATCGTTAAACGGGTATGTTCTAACATTCTCCGAGTTAGGGTATCGTCTTTTACTGATAATTACGTTTAGCGCGATACGATGTCTTTTCCGAAGAAGGTTTCCTCGTTCGAACGCGTAATCGGTCGTTCTCGAAGGTGGGATGAAAACAGGCATGGGTACGTCTCTACCTTTTCCTCTTCCTTAGCTTTCAGTTACTCACGCCGACGATTACTCTAGCTGGTACATCTGGCTAATACTGCTGCTGGCTCCGAAACGAAGGGCTCTAGTACCCATGGAGAGTAGACGATGATAAGGTACGGTTGGTCGTGAAAGGCAAGGTGTATATTGAGTTCCAGCTCGAAGGCTTAAGGAAAACTACCAAAACTACATAAACGTCAACGTGAATATCTTAGGCAAGGTGTGTAAACCTCGCTCCGCAGTGAATATCCCCCAGACTGAACCATTCATTCGCGTTTTCAGATTTATGCAAGAACAAGGCACCGAAGACTATGTGGCATTCAGGAGATGCGAGGAATTGTGGATCCCCAACACGACACTTACAAGAACGAGATTCAGCCACGCTACCTCCATCATGAACCGACATTACACCCTGCAATCACGATGGTCTCGACGTCTACTACCGAGGCTTTTTGTGTCCGGGAAAGCACTGCCAGTGTACGCGTCTTCAGTGCCCGCCAAAGGAGGAATAACGATATGCTCGGTGCCTCTTTCTTTCGCTCCATCTTTTGCAGAGAAGATGTGCAGGATATGCATCCGGGAAGAGTATATCGCTGGGAGAGCGTGACTTGTATCGTTTTCTGGATACACAGAGTTTGAATACGACTCAGATAAGAGTAGGACTGGGTTGGATTGCGGTTTGGATACCAATCATTCCTTCACACTCGCCGCCCGTTACCTTGGTACAAGGTATCAAGGTCAACCGTTGCCCAAATAGTAGGGTTCCACTGTTGCTACCCACCCATGTACAACTTAGTGTAGCCGGAATAATGTAAGTAGTCCCAGATCCATGTCATCGTTGTTCACAGCCATGAATATAGCTAAAATAGGCTCTCCAACTGCTTCCCATGTTGTTGTCAACATAGACTCGTAACCACTCACTGCAGGCGTTTGATGACAGTCGCTCAGCTGCGCTGATGTGCAGGGTACTAGGGCCCCAACTCATCAGCGCAGCGGCTGGTTCGAGTCTATTGCCAACATGGCTCTCACGCACTCATAAGTACGTAGCACTTTCCTTACTTGCTCTCTTATCACCCACCTCATGTTGCTTGAAGGTTGCACCAGTTTTTCTATCCAGGGCGGAAACCTCACATCTGTTGGCAGGGACCAGCATTTCACTATAGTACAATGTCCACACTACGACAGGGCTCGGACAGTACTGGACGAGGTTGGCTGGTTGGCAAGGGCTCAGCTCCCAGTTTTATTGACATGCATGTTTCAGTATCGAGAAGTCCCAGTCGGGAAGGTGTATCTCAAGCGGAAGATTGCCGAAACTACTGTGAAGAGACGGAATATGAATGGATGGAAAGAGCTAGACGCTCGTCGAATCATCCATGTTGCTAAGATTTGCGGTGAGGATCGAGACGAGGAATTCCTGTATGTGCAATATAGAGGTCGTGATGCTGCAAAGGTTGAGATACTCTTCGTTCGATCTCTGTCCGTGCTTATGTATCTGACAGACTTGCAAACTCGATTTTGACGCTTTCTCTGCTGTCAAGTTAAGCATACCATAACTATTAGATGTGTAAACTGACTTGAACGGCAGAGATATCAACTATATTCAGCTTTTTGGGTACAGTAACTTGAATACATCACCCGCGTTGGTGTTCTACAACGGTGAAGCTGATTATCCGATACTGTCGATCGCGGTTGTGACTCATTCACATTATAGCACTTATGCCAGTGTCGCATATTCTCGAGCGAAACAATTTTTCGCCTATCTTGTACACCTACTTTTCCTACCGAGTGGGTTTATAATATATACCTCGATTTTTGTTATCTGACCGTTATTGTACTACAGGCAGCGACACAAGGGCTGGATATTGCAACAGTATGCCGACTTCCGCAGGTAATGCAATTAGTGCTAACGAAATCAATATCTAGCCATATCGTGAAATGTGGCTCGACGCCAGAACTAGCGCACTCTGCAAAGGTCCTTATGTCCAAGATTCATCCAATGTTGTTTACCGGGTTTGCGCTATTCCGACTACCTCGCCCTCCGATAACGATCAGTCTGTCTTGAACATCCGGACGTACAGCGACACTCACGTCCTTTTCGAACATCTCATTGGAACGGTCTCGGTAGGCAGTATGATCCAAGGGATCCGCCATGCCAATAGACTGTCCCTCGACTGGCCAAATGACAAAGATACGAAATTAATTGTATCATCGTTTCCTGGCACAGTTTATTGCAAGTCATCTCTTAACGTCATTGGTCGATATTTGGGAGACAAGACTAGATGGTATTATGAACCCTTGGAAAGGTTTTTCGACATACCGGATGCTGTTCAGGAAACCACTATCACTTTGGACAATGGATCAGTGAGGTGAGTCTAAAACAGTACCAGATGGCTTACTGTACTGATTATGGACATAGACTCACGTTGAAACCACAAGGCATTGAATCGTTTGAGCTATGTTACCTCTTGCAGCCTCAGGAGCAGTGGAACGACTTTACGGATTCGTGGTTGTTGCAGGGATATGGCATTTTCAGTCGGCTTGGGATTAAGGAAGACACATGGGATGAATACTGTGGGATTTATCATGCTTTCCTTTGGATAATGGGGCTGACCGTCTCTTATAGGTATTCTCTGTGACCTCTGGCTCAAATTTGAACGAGAGGAGGTATCACACGCCTGTGTGCAAATCCCGCCCAGTATGCCAATGTACCTTTTCATTCGGCCGATCCCGCGGCCATGCGACGGCGACAGGTGGGATGCTTGGCTCAGAGAGGCGGGCTCGAAGTACTATTGGTCGTTCGACTCCTCCGGTACGGAGGAGATCCCAGAGCATGAAAGGTCGAACCTAGGACTTCCGTCATTCACAGCTACCATAGGAATACCTCATTTATGGTGGAATTGCGACGCCTATCATGCAATGAAGATGCTCCATTGTTCTCAAGGGTTTCCACCTGCATCAACAGAGCTGGCCAGATCTTTTGGTCTTCCAATGCTCGAGGTAGTCGACAACAATCGTGAGTTTTTCATGTAGTCATGCATGAGACTTTTGCTGATGGCTCTGGAAACAGATCGGTGCCACACCAGCTCCGAAAGCGTCGACATGTCGGAAGACGATACTGAGGTGGTCTTATATCCTCGTTTAAGGTGGGGTTGGGGCGGTCTGGAGCCGGTACTATAGAAACTGCCAGTAACACGCGTGTATCAGAGTTTCAGGACCACCGAAACGATAAGCAGGTCAGGGTTGGGGTAAAGATAGGATGTGTGGGTAGGCAAGAGATGACAACTTTGAGGAATACGGTACACGACCAGGCCTAAGCTGCACTCCACGCCACTCACATGTACTAGTGCTACCGCGGCCTAGGATTCTCCAAAGAGAGAAGGTAATGGCGCCAGTAGACCTCGTAAACCCACAGGCTTGATAGTGTAACCGCGATTGTATTGTACTAGATATCATGAGTAACAATAAACGTGAGTCACACCCTATCAATGTTGCGACCTGCGTGCTTTGATCAGGATATCGATCCCCCGCTCTTGTTCTGGACAATTTGAAACTAAGATACAAGACGTTAAGATTGGGTATGGATAAGAATAGCTTACCTTCAGTCTCCGAGGTATCGTTGTTGGCCCAAAGATCATGGTCACCTTCATTCTTCGTCTTCGCATCGGCAACCTCCCTTTACGGACGCAGCTTCAAGCTTCAAGCATAGTCGGCGGGGTGGTGCTAGCGATGTAGAGAAAGGAATTATACCTGTTACATCGGGAAAAAATGTGTATGGCCGAACTAGAGCCTCGGACATAGAGGTGTCCGATGGAAAAGGAAAAGTGTGATCGTGGTTGAAGTGCAAGCGTGTTTGCCGGCGCTTGACTTTCTCGCGGATGAGGCCTGAGCGAACGAAAACAGTACATTTACCTCCTTTCCTTTCCAGAATTACTTCTCAATAATTTTACTTTAAACCATATGTTACATTATCATTTATGATTTGGTTCTTTATTGTTACGAAGAGCCGGCGAGGTATTTACCTGTAGTTTACAGTTATTTACCTGAGCTATGTATTTAGTGGAGTCGGTCAATTTATAGTTGTTTCTTGTTTCTCTCAAAACGTCCACCTCGTTCAACGCGTTTGTCTCTGCGAGACTCAGACTATGGAGGTGTGTCCAAATGTTTTCTGCGTATCTTTTTTTCCATCTGATATACCTTCCAGTAACTCAGCAAAGTTGAAGATAATCGAATAGAATTATCAGTTTGGTATGTTCGCTAGTCTTACCTTTTTTCATCGTCACTCATAGCTCTCCTAGCCAACTACAAACCCAAAACGCCATCTATACCTTCGAAGATGTATTCTTCGCGCCCGGCAACCCAAAGCCTCTCTACCACCTCCATAAAAAAAGCGCTCCTCGACACTACCTCGACCCATCCCTAATCACTCCAAGCTCAAACTGTTACAATGCCATCCAATCAACCTCGAATATATAGGCTTCAATTTCCCTTCTTTCTTGATATGGGCCATACGCATCCCTCTGGAGCCTCTCATTCACATTGCAACGCGTTCGGTGACCCGTGGTCGGTCCCCGAACCCTAGTCCAAATACTACACGTTTCCCGGCCCCCACTCGCAAGGCTCCGCACGGTAAACATCCCCACGAGACTCCCAGCCCTGTATAAGGTCGCTCCTACCACTACCATCAATGCTCCCAGTGCCAACGCACTCACGACAGTTTCACCCACTCGTTTGTATCATACCATCGAGTTCAACTGTCCCTTAACTCCACCAAATCATAAAGTTGTTTGTGATAGTGGCAAGGGGCTCATAGATGCAACTGTCGCGGTGGAAAATGGCTGGGCTGGGCTCATTCGTGCTACCATACAACACCCAGGGTGAGTACTCTTGTATTTCTTGTCTTTTTTCATGCACATTACTGACATATTATCATCTGTAGCGGTATCGATAACTGCTCGGCGGCGGCAGTATCCCAGGTTCCACCTTTCAAGCAACATGGTAAACTTCGAGGGAACATTCTTTCTTGACCTCGCCTTCCTCGATACATGATACACGATACTCAAACACCCCAGCCCGGCAGCAACACCCCTACCTCCTACAGCCGTGTAGCCCTACTCCTCACAATGCTATCCATACCCCAAGCTCGTCATGAGCTACATCAGGGCTCGCTGGTCGTCCTATCAACCGACACCTCCATTCCCCCTTCTTCGGCTCCGCACATCGACACCCCTTCACTCGATCTCTGGCTCCAACATTCCTTAGCTCACTGAGACCGTCTATCTGTGCCAAGTTCACGGAGACGTCAGCATAATACGTCGTGGGGGTATTGTTCAAGTACGCAATGGAGACCTGCTACGCCCACCTAGGGGATGAGAGAATAGGGAAGGAGAGGGGGTATACCTGGTCGTACACGGATGAGGAAAAAGCAGCAGGGTAATTGATTCCTACTTTCTTGGTGGGTACTCTTTCTTTTGTTCTGCTACCATCTGATATTGATTTCGTTTTGTGTGCAGTAAGGACGAACGGAAGAACAACGGTTAGTATCGTGAAAGATTCACCATAACCGCTCTTGAAGACACCCAGGTATCGCATGCGAGTCGAGGTTGCGGTTCCGATCCCGATTCTGAAATGTCTTCGGTACCGGTTCTCAATAGGGCCACGTATACGTGTGTTCTTTCTGTGGAAGCTATCTCGTTTCGTGCTATGTGTTACAACAACTATATATATCATACAGTACAAGAGATACATCTTCCTCTTACTCCGAATTACAATACCGCTACCTAATCATATGCCGTCGGCCAGTCCTTTGGTACACACGTCCATGACAGAGAACAGTGTCATTCTGACTGCGACGAGATTCGTTACACCCAATAGTTTGTAGAATAGTCGATACAGCAATGTCGTATTTGTCGCGTTATCTATATGTAGTAAGGATCCTTCCCAGAATGGAAGGAAGTCGGGACTGGGTACGTCTATGCTTGAAATTGATGTACGAGCTTGCAATGTCGCTCTAGAACAGCATGAGCATACCAGCTTGTGGATTGGGGCTACTTACCAAGCTCTATGGCCGCTCGTCTCGAGGATCTTTCGTGTTGTCATCTCCATCCCTAGCCGACCAACTCAATGCCCATCTCAACCAGCCACCCAGTCAAGCGTTGAGAAACCCAGAGCTCCAGTTACCCGATACCCCAACCCCAAGATCGCCTCTACATCCATCCCGAGATCTCTACTCCTGGAAGTTGTAGAAAGACGCGGGGCAGTTGGTGACCATCGAGATCCGTGAATGCAAGAACATTCATCGCGGCGGGGGGCGGGGGGTGTTGATATTCGTATAACAGTTCAAGTTTGGGGTGTGCTGGGATCTGGGCTACGGTGCAGAGTGAGTAAAATCATGCCACGGTGCGAACACGGAAGACTGGTGTTTACCTGTACAAAGTTCAAGCACCATGTCTTGGCTGATAGAGCCGACTAAGCATCTATTCTCCGCCTAAGGTCACTTTTGAGTGACGATGAACCTAGAGCCGGAGTATCGAAGTCTTGTGTTGTGGTTTTGTGGTGCTGGTGTTGGTCGGGTGCGTGAGATGATCATCGCCTCGGAGACGATCCTTCTGGCAAGAGTAAGTTGAGCGTAGAGGCAGGGTATAATCGGTTGGGAGGATGGTAGGGCTGAAGCCATGGGGGCATGCGTGAGGGTGTTAAGATAGTTATGAGCGCGCGTTGAGTGCTTGAGTGCTCGAGGGTATGTACTAGGCAGGAGTCAAGGCTATGAGAGCGGGAAATCAGCTGGAGTGTTGGAAACGTACCTTTCATAGTCATCCAGCACGCTCAGAGCAATGAAAAAGCTCGGAATGTTGACGTTGGAGGCGTGACGCGAAGTTTTGGACTGAGAGATAGGTTGAGAGTCTTGCCAGAAACGGAGGAGGAGAATCACGTACCTATTGCAACGTTGGGGCAGACATGTTGAATAGGAATCTTTGAAAAGAGCAGCTGGTTGAGCTGCTGAGATCTGAGAGGCGATGGAGTTGATGTGATGTTTGATATTCAGAAGTCGATGGGGTACATGATTTCCTGTTGATGGATGCCATTCCGTCTGATCAGGCGAGAGGAAATGCTATTCAGAGCGCGTATAATTGGGTCGATAGACTCGTCGTTGAGTAGTGGTGAGATCTAGCACTTGACCCAGCTTCGAAACCGCAAAGTTCCGTGGCTTATCCTGATGGATCGGTATCTTTCCCATAAGGCGCACGCAGAAGTCGTGTTTCTTGCAGAGACACGGTAAGACTTGTGATGCATGTGATGACCTGAGGCCTGAATTTGAGGGCGCGAGAGTCTGACCAGATGAGAGAGAAGAAAAGAGATTGGTTGTGGGAACGGCTTTCAAGTGCCGAGTCGGCGGCACGTTTCGCGTTTTCAGCGATGTTGCACCTTTCCTGAGGCCTGAGAGCGGATCCTTTGAGTGAGTCTCTCCTAGCACTGTATTCATCTACAAGTCGAGCGAACTGACCGCTCCTGTAGACACGACCCACACCTACAAGCTTCCTCCACTAATATACTAGTCCCGGCATACACCAACCTCGCGTTTCTAGCTCAGACCTATAGCAGCGTCCTCATCGTTGGTGCTCCTCTCATTCAACTATTCGCCTCTTTGGCTAACGCACTCCTTTTCCCCAGACCTAGCTCAACACTTGGCGCGTCAGCTAATGCTGCGGATCGACCTCAAGTTACAAACACCCCAACTCTCCACCAGCATGCCGAACGGATTCGTCACTCACTACAATAGAGTCAGGAAATCTGACAGCCTCCCATGACAACGCAAGAATGCCCAGGCTCCTCTCAATTGTGCATTTGCCGGAAGAATACGCAATCTCAGCAACCGACTCATAAAAATCGCGAATAAGCCAAAACACGAAACTCGGACACCATGTCTCCTGCCCCTTCTCATCCCAAAATCACCTCCGCCTTACTCAAATACCCTATCCAGAACTACCAGCCCTTCAAAGGCGTCTACATTCTCCTACGAGTATCTTCCTTACTCGTCCTCGTCCCCTTCTGGGCCATCTATTTCTCACTCCCATCCAACCGCGGTCGACGTTCATGGAAAATCAGCGAATGCATCGTCATGCATCTCATCAAGTGGATTATGCCGCTGAATGCTGAATGTGGAATCGCCCCTGCGAGCGTATCCAAAGTACGGGAGCCTCGGGAAGGTGACTTGAAGGAGACCCATTTTGTTTGGATAAACCCAGCAAAGGAAGAGCGGATTCGGGGTATGGCAAGAGATGGGAAAGTCAAGGGGGTGAAGGTTCCGGGGTATGTTTGGCCTAAAGGTGCAAAGCTGGATGATTTGAGTGACGGCGGCGTCGTCGGGTTGTTTATTCATGGTGGGGGGTATATGATGGGCAATGGGACCGAGACGTTTGGCGAACTGAGTACGTGTTTTGGTGGCTGTTGTGGTGCTTCGACCTGACTTGCTGTTTCTAGATATAGCTCGAATGCTGCATAAAGTGAGGCACCTCCACCCTGGGGGTAACACATGTATTGATTGTGCTTGCAGCGTTCCAACATGAAACGAATTCTATGTACGCTTCTTTGTCATTCCTTACACCCAAACGCTGACAGTCTTCAATGCCCAGCGCTCGAATACCGCCTTTGTGGGGACT
Source organism: Paramarasmius palmivorus (assembly GCA_037176845.1). Taxonomy (NCBI): domain Eukaryota; kingdom Fungi; phylum Basidiomycota; class Agaricomycetes; order Agaricales; family Marasmiaceae; genus Paramarasmius; species Paramarasmius palmivorus. The sequence goes on along the minus strand of JAYKXP010000171.1, from coordinate 8,259 downwards.
CATGCCACCCAGCTCAACTCCTGGACGCTCTCGCTGCGTACGCGCATCTCGTTGAGACACTCAACATCGATCCAAAGAGAATTGTTGTTCTGGGAGCTTGCGCCGGAGGTCAGTACCTCATTGTTATAGTCTTTGTCTGTCGACTCACTAGGCGGTTTTCAGGTAACCTAGTAATGATGCTCGCGCGTTACCTCTACGAAGAAAAGGTCCTTCCAATGCCCGGCGGGTTGATGTTGTTCTCTGTGCGTCTGTCCTCTTTCGGCTGCGTCTCCCGCGCGTCGCTAACGACCCGTGTGTGATAGCCTGTCCTAGATATGGGTACGTTTCGTTGACTACGGCTCCAAGTTCAGCTTCATTAACTGGACACCATCTAGGTATCGACTTTGAAATCGCCCAAGGCACAGCTAAACCTCGGCCCAATACCGATATCGATTGGCTTGCTACATCACATCTGGCGAACGTGAGGTTGATAGGGCAGGACCATAACGAACCAGAAATACTTTTTGGGCCGTACTTTTCGTCAAGTGAGCGGCAGCCTCTTCACGTTCATCACCGTGACTTCCTTCTGATCCTTAGACCGCAGATCGTGCGCAACCCGGTTCATATACATCTTATCCGCCTACGTTCGTTTCTATCGGTGATGCAGAGTCACTTCGGGAAGAAAACGAGCAGCTGGTTGAGCTACTGAGAGGTGATGGAGTTGATGTGACGTTTGATGTTCAGAACGATGCGGTACACGATTTTATATCAATGGATGCTATTCCGTCAGATCAGGCGAGAGAAAGTGCTGTTCAGAGTGCGTGTGGTTGGGTCGATAGACTCGTCGTTGAGTAGTTATTAGAGACGTAGAAACGACTTTTTATTTTATTGTCATGTGAACCTTCATCAAGTGTATGTATATTTAGCGTCATCTATCTATCCGTCCGAGTTCCGTTCCTACCTTCTCTTCTTCTTCTCATCTTCTCTGTTATCGCAATGTCTCTCAAGGTATCTTTCTGGTTATTCTCGTCGAGGAATTGCGCTTATTTGGGTCTATGTTTACAGTCCAAGATTCCTGACCGCTCGATCAGGATTTGTGCAGACCGAGGAGGCACGTTCTGGTGAGCAACTTCACCCAAAACAATCTACTCATACACCGTGACTCATACTATTCACCAGCGATCTCCACGCGTAATAACATCCTCACCACCACTCTTCCTTCAACTAATAGAGCTAGGCTGATAGCTCGTATCCTGACCCAGATCATCCAGAAGAGAGGAAGGAACTTATCGTCAAGCTTCGTACGTCCGAGTCGTGGTCTTGCTTGGGCGGTCATTGAAATATTAACGTTTCGTTTTAGTTTCTCAAGATCCTGGAAACTACAAAGACGCGCCTACGGAAGGACGACGGATATTGGAGCAAGTGACTGGTGAATCGATACTCCGAGGGCAGGTACTCGAAACGATAAGTTCGGTGAGTTTCATCCTCTTTTTTTCATCTGGTTACTTCAATTCCGATTTCCTAGTTCCATATCGCAGAATATATACGGCTTTCAACCACAATAAACGCTCTCCTCGAACGTAAAGGCCACAAACACGCGTTACTCATCACCAAAGGTCCTTCTCATCGGAAACCAATCACGCCCCAGGATGTTCGGTTTGAATATCAGTAGACCGGAGCCGCTTTATGAGCGGGTTGTGGAGGTTGATGAGAGAGTGACGCTTGTGGGGTATAGGAGTGATCCGAAGACGGAGGAACATGCGGTGAGATTTGATGAAGCTGGGAAGGTTGTTAGGGGGTATAGAGGTAAGGGATGGGATGGGAAGGGAGATGCGGAAGGAGTGGGCAAGGTGGTGAGAGGTGAGAGTGGGGAGGCGGTTAGGGTTATGAAGGGGCCTAGTGAGTATCGCATCTTCAAGTGCGGTAATGATGCTGATAACGGCCGTAGATTTGGATGAAATCAAGAAAGATCTTCAAAGCTACATGACGAGGGCTATCGTTCGCTGGCGATAGTCCTCTTACATTCATACACATATCCCCAACACGAGCTTGCTGTAGGCAAAGTCGCGCGAGAAGTTGGCTTCTCGCACGTCTCTTGTTCGTCTCAGCTCCTGCCGATGATCAAGGTCGTACCGAGAGGCGTGTCTTCTACGGCGGATGCGTATCTTACGCCGATTTTGTACCAATACCTCGACGGGTTCTTTTCGGGGTTTGATAGCAAACTCAGAGATGGAAAGATCAGGAGTCCGAGGGTCGAGTTTATGGGTTCTGATGGAGGATTGGTTGATGCAGATAGATTCTCAGGGTTGAAGAGTATACTAAGCGGTCCGGCTGGAGGTGTAGTTGGTTATGCGTTGACGAGTTGGGATGAGAAGCAGAAGACGCCGGTTATAGGGTTAGTTGCTTCTGTTCGCCGTGCTTCTGACTTGGATTTACATCTTCACATGTAGGCTCGACATTGGTGGAACCTCGACGTAGGTCTCTGTACTTCTGGAATCGGTTTCAAACATGCTAACACGCAACTTAGGGATGTATCAAGGTTTTCAGGTCGCTATGAAGTCACGTACGAAACGACGACCGCTGGGGTAACGATTCAATCACCGCAGCTGGACATCAACACGGTTGCTGCAGGCGGAGGATCTTGTCTATCTTTCCGGAATGGACTGTTTTTGGCTGGTCCAGAAAGCGCTGGCGCTGACCCTGGGCTTACGTGTTACAGGTAAGCATATTTGTCCTCTTCCAGCTAAACCTTTCTGACACCTGAGCACCTGTTACCAGGAAAAACGGACCCCTAGTAGTGACGGATGCTAATCTCCTCCTGGGTCGTCTCCTACCAGATTACTTCCCAAAGATTTTTGGACCGAGCGAGAAAGAACCTTTGGATATCGATGCGTCGAGAGCGGCTTTTGAGAAGGTTGTCAAGGAGGTCAATGATAGCTATGGCTCGGATGCGAATGCGAAGAAGGAATGGTCGTTTGATGAAGTTGTTTATGGGTTAGTCTACCTTGCTTTGATCATACTTTTTGAAATTGACTGATTTTGGTTTGGTCTGACAAGGTTCATCAAAGTGGCCAATGAAACTATGTGTAGACCGATTCGAGCGTTGACCGAGGCGAGAGGTTATGCTACGGGGCAACATGTGTACGTTCTTAGCTTTTGCTCCTCTGTCTCTGCGACTGACCATTTCGAGACAGACTTGCATCCTTCGGTGGCGCAGGCGGTCAACACGCGTGCGAGATCGCCAAATTACTTGGGATACATACCATCTTGATCCACCGATATTCATCGGTGTTGAGTGCATATGGATTAGCACTGGCCGACCGGTAAAACTCCTTCCCCTTACCTCCTAGTCCTTCCCGTCACTGACATACCGACAGCGCACATGAAATCCAAGCTCCAAGCTCCACCTTTTACACAGCCAACAACAAACCCGAACTGATATCGCGTCTAGACAAACTCGAAGCAGAAGTTCGTGAAGAACTCCGGAAACAGGGCTTCGAGGGTAAGCGAGTGCGCGTGGAAAGGATGCTGAATATGCGATTTGAGGGCACGGATACGGCGTTGATGGTTTTACCTGAGGGTGACGAAAAGGCTGAAGAAGGCGAGGATTTTTTGAAAGCGTTTAGGAGGACGTATAAGAATGAGTTTGGGTTCTTGTTAGAGGGGAAAACGATTGTTGTTGATGATATCAAGGTGAGTTTGGCGCGGTTCCTCATGGGTAGTGCTTTGGCACTGATTGGATCCCGAAGGTTCGAGGTATCGGCAAGACGTTTGACTCGCTCGGCGAAACGGTCTTTTCAGAGATGGATAGACTTCGTGAATCCGACGCTATCAAAGCAGCTGCGACAGAGAAGATAGATTCAATGCATTCGGTGTACTTTGACCAGATCGGCAGAGTTGATGATACCCCTGTATACCTCTTGGATAAACTGGACGTTGGAGAGCAGGTTCATGGGCCGGCGATCGTCATTGATGATACGCAGACGATAGTGGTTGTACCTGGCGCGAAAGCGGTTCTAGGAAGGAAACATCTGGTGATTGAGTTGGATTAGTGCAAGGCGAGGCAATGATGTATTAATAGGTGTGCTTATAATCCATGGATCTTCTTAATCCCGAATGGCCCTACTATGTCGCAACCAGAGCAAGAAATTCTCGCCGATAATTGACCGGTGACAACGCGAATCATCCCTTGACCTCGTTCCACTCGGTTCCTTCGTCAACCTCCAGTCGTCCCCCAAGCCGTCTCGTCTACGCTCTTTTGGACAGAAACTTTCGAATGAACCCGCCAGCGATGGCTCTACGCGGCTGCCTAAATCGTTTGACTAGATAGAACAATCTTACGCGTTAGTCCAACCTACAGTCTCCAATCCAACAAGCTAACGAATGGAACCACCTCTAGACCTCTCGAACGAGACTCCAGTGCTCGCTACCTCGGTTTTTGTGTTTTCTCGAGCAGGCTGAGGATCATCATTCCATTTCGACCGGTACAAATTTCGTAGACGTTGGGTTTGGTAACACCAGCGGGGCATAGAAGGCTTGGTTCGGAGGCTTGGGTTTGCCGTCTTTGGTTGAAAATTATCTGATCTATGTGTCCAGGTGAGTACTTTCGTAGTTCTGCACTGTCCTGTTCCTTACTTTCCGACTTGCTGACACCGTATCGTCAACAGTGACCGATCCAATGTAGTGACTGGTCCTCCTTCATCTTATGGACGTCCAGAAATTATTTTAAAGTTCCTTCCCTTCTTGCCGTCCGTTTTGGATACTCTACCTCCAGCAGCACCGGCACCAGCACCGTCCTCACCTATGTCATCTTCAGGTGCCGCTTGCCGGGAATTTGAAGCCTCAAGTTCTTGCACCATCACGCAAAACATTGAATAGGGTGGGCTTAGGATCGTTGGTTGGCCTTTCCTTCACCTGGCGCCCACGATAAGACCCTAAACCTACATCGTGCAGCGCTCTTTCGAAGCTGCCCCATGTTGTCAACAAGCGCTGTGAATGTCATTCTTCCTCAGGCTGTTTGCCATGCGGCATGACTCACAGCAATACAATCGATATCGATGTCATTCGTTCACGTGCTCCAACGTCCGACTGCTGCATGGGAACAGCCTTAGGGTGAACATGCGTTCTGCACACACGCACCTTAACCCTCAACCACCACCATCTCCCCATGGCGTTCATAGGCTGCTCCCAGGTTACTATTCACGGTGGAGTCTTTTCAGCTGTCGGAGGTGATCAACACAACAACAACTATAGCCAAGGAAACCTAGTGCAAGTAACAGAGGGACAGCCGTCCGCTTTGGCTCAGGTATGTTGATAGATTGCTGGCATCTGTCTCGTTTTTCTGATGTTGAAACCCTCAGTTCCATGAACTAAAAGTGGCGAATATCCGTCTCAAACGAAGAATTGGGGATACCATGGTGGTAATAGTGGATAAAAGAGGCGATATAAAAGAAACCCTGAACGCTCGTCGAACTCTCCACGCTGTTAGCATCCGCGGGGAGGATAAAGACGAAGAATTTTTACATGTTCAGTATAGCGGCTCTGACGCTATTCGAGTAAGGATACCCTCATTTTCAATTCTAACATCGCTGATCACCCTGCATCTGTATAGGCTTATGAGCACGATCTCAAAACCTTTTCTACTGTCAAGTGAGTAGTCCATATCCCTGTCCTCGAGTCTTCCATGTACTGATAAAGATGCAGAGACGTAAACTGGGTGGAGCTTTTTGGATATATTGCCTACAACGCGTTGCCGGCACTCGTCTTTTATGATGGTGAGGCCAATAATTTCTGTGATAGAAGGATGCTTATCTGCATCCGCCCCAGCGCTTGTACCGGTATCGCACATATTCGAACGAAATAGCTTCTCGTCCATGTTACAAATATATCTTTGCTATGTGCGGTGAAACTCGTTATCTGCTCCATTTTCTCTATTCTAACCTTCTTCTTTACTCAGTCAGCAATAACACAAGGAGTGGATGCGCGAACGGTATGTCAACTCCTCAAAATACCAACTTGATTCTCATAATCTAGCTTTTAGCGGTTTCGTGAACTATGGACCAACCCCCGAAATGGCATGTTTCACCGGGGGCCCTACGTGGCTGATTCATCTGATCTAGATTACAATGTCTGGTCCTGGTCAGATCTCACACTTCCCAGTAGCAACCATCCTTCCCTTGACCTCCAGACCTACAACAACACTGGCACTCTTTTCCAATACCTCATCGAAATTCTTCCCGTATGCAACATCATTGATGGAATCAGCTGGTCCAACAGATTAACCTCAGAGTGGCCCAACAACGAAGACGCCAAACTCATCCTCTCATCCCTCCCTGGCACAATTTACCACAGAACAACTCGAGAGATTATTGCACACTACCCGGGAGTCAGAGATCAATGGTTTTACTACCCCTGGAAGGAGCAGTTTCGCGTACTGGATGCTATGCAAGAAAACATGCTTGTGATGGATGATGGATCAGTGAGGTGCATTTGAAATGGTGTCAAAGTGGTTATTTGGGCTGATTGGGGGTATAGGTTTAAGTTGATGCCAGCGGACATTGCCAGCATCGAGTCATTTGAGTTATATTACAATTTGCGGCCTGGGGGTGTGCAGAATTCCTTTGCAGATTCGTGGGTGTCGCAGGCACATGGGATTTTCAGCCAGCTTGGGATTGAAGAGGGTGAATGGGGGGAGTATTGTGAGTTTATTGTGGTTCTTGTCAGAGTTCTGGTACTGATTGATGAACAGCTGTTTTGGATCACTTTTACCTCAACTTTGAACGGGGACGGAAAGAAGAAGGATCACATATACACACTTACATCCCCCCATCAACACCGATATACCTCTTCATCCAACCAGTCCCCTGCCCCTTTGATGACGAGAATGAGTGGGATGATTGGCTGGGAAGGAGGAGCTACTATTGGTCGTACAACTCCACTGGGAAAGGGGAGATGTCGGAGGATGAGTGGCGGAGGTTGGGCCTTCCGTTGTTCGAGACTTCTATTAAAGTATGGCACTATTGGTGGGATCGTGATGCCCATGATGCGATTGAAATGGTCAATCGTCACGAAGGCTTTGATTCCTTGTTGTTGGATCTGGCCCGATCTCTTGGGCATACAATTCTTGAAGTTGTTGGTGACGGGCATTTTGAGGAGGTCGAAGATGAAGGTGAGCTTCTCCGTTCTTCCATCAATGCATAACTCTAATACAGAACATTCTTAAGATGACAAGCCCTTGGCCATAGATATTGGTACCGAGTCAGCCCAGCCATTCGCACTTCCATCGAAATTCGAGGAGAGGATGCGATGGATCCGTGCATATCGCTCGTTATTTTTGGGCTATGCAAGAACATCATCAAGCGAGGATAGCCCGTGCCCAGATGGACCAGATATCGCAGATGTTGATTGAGGTGGTGCACCAAAATGTTACATATCAACATTCTTGTTTACACTCCTATAATGTTCTGTGTTGCATTAATCTATTCTAATTATCATGTGTACACCTTCTAAGTAGTGTAAAAACAGTTTGTATACCCACCGGCGCGGCAGACGAAAATTGTGAATGGCATTTGACGTGACTGGTACCCATGCCGAGGTGGTGTAGTTGTTCCCATCTGTGCACGCAAATCCAGCTGGTCAAGAACCACATCCCTAGAAGGTCCAATAGCCCATAACCCATCTTTTGACGCCCCCAACCTGGATACCTGCGTGCGTAATCATTTCTTGAGTTTTTGGGGCTTCGGTCTACTTGGTGGGAGGCATAGGTGTGAGATCGATGCGAGCGGCTGCTGAAAGTGCTGAACAGGATGGACAGGCATCGTATTTATGCCTGGTGCGTGGGGATAGGTGTCAAATATTGAATTGGGCAGGATGTACAGGGCGTAGTATTGAGGTAGCACTGAAATAGCAGGAATGGAGAGGCACTGTGGGCTCTGGGGGTAGAACTACGATGTAGCCTTTTGTTCTAGTGCACGTAGGGAGGGGATAGAGTGATGTGTATGTCAAAGATTGAGGATTCTGATTTCGTAGGGTGACCGAGGCTGAGGCATGCACATCTGAATCCTGATATTGAGGCTGGTCAAGCTCTAGGCAGTGACAACACTGAGAGCGAGGAATGAAGCAAAGGGATGAAAACGCACCTGTTCTTTATTCATCCTGTAAGATCCCCACTCTGAGCACCGAAAGAGGTTGTGGTACCGAGGCCAAAGGCACGACGCATGGTGTTGCCCCGAGAGATGGGCTGAGCGTGCTACCAGGGATTTGATGAAGGAACACATACCT